>PVKY010014063.1:0-10740 GCA_004027775.1 Bradypus variegatus | reverse complement strand
CTGAATGGGCGGGGCCACACCTCCACGGAGACTATCCAATCAGAGTCATCACCCACAGTTGGGTGGGGCGCATCTCCATGGAAACACTCAAAGAATTACAGTCTAATCAACACTGATATGTCTGCCCACACAAGATTGCATCAAAGAACACCAGTTTTTCTGGGGGACATAATACATACAAATTGGCACACACTCCATAGAAAGGCAGAGTTTGCCAAGTTAGATTTTGTTTTTTTAGAAACATGGTGCTTTCTACAAGAAACACACTTTAGATTCAAGGACACAAATAGGTTGAATGTAAAGGGATGGAAAAAGATATATAACAGTAACCAGAAGACCTAAAGTAGTTGTACTAATATGAAACAAAACAGACTTTAAAATTTGTTACTGGAGTTGGAAAATTATAATAATAAAAGTTCAATCTATCTATAAAGATATCAGCACTTAACAACACAGCCCAAAATACATGATGTATAAACTGACAGAATTAAAGGGAAAAATAGATAATTTAACAATAATAGATGGAGACGTCCATATCCTACTTTTAATAGAGGACAGACAGTCTAGGCAGAAGATCAACAAGGAAATAGAAGACTCAAACAACACTATGAAACAACCAGACCTAACATATACCTATAGTACACGCCACCCAACACCACCAGAACACGCATTCTTCTCAAATGCACATGAACTATTTTTTAGGACTCACCATATATTAGCCCAAGAAGCAAGTCTAAATAAATTTAAAATGATTGAAATCATACAAAGTATATTCTCCAAACACAACAGAATGAAATTAGAAATAAATAAAGAAATTTGGGAAATTCACAAATATGTGGAAATTAAAAAACATGCTCCTACATAATGAATATATCAAATAAGAAATCAGAAGAGAAATTTTAAAATATGGTGAGATAAATAAAAAACACAGAGTACCAAACATATGGGATGCAGCTAATGTAGTGTTTAGAGGGAAATTTATAGTGGTATGTGCTACTATTAAAAAAAGAAGAAACATCTCAAAATCAATTGGCAACCTTCATTTTAAGAAACTAAAAAAAAAAAAAGAGCAAAGTGACCCAAAGCAAATATAAGGAAGAATTAATGAACAGGAGCAAAAATAAATGAAATAAACAATATAAAAATGATAAAGAAAATCAAAGTTTATCCTTTGAATGGCTCAATAAAGTTGACAAACTTTTAGCTAGATTGACAAAGAAAAAAAAGAGAGAGGATGCAAATAACTAAAATCATGAGTGAAAGTGGGGAACATTACTACCAACCACACAGAAATAAAAATAATTCTAAAAGGATGCTGTGCTGGTTTGAATCTCTTTATGTACCCCAGAAAAGACCATGCTCTTTTAATCCATTCTTGTAGGAGCAGACCTACTGTGGGTGGGACCTTGTGGTTAGGCTATTTCAATTGAGATGTGACCCAGCCCCTTCAAAGTGGTCTTAATCCTTTACCAGAATCCTTTGTGAAGAGCATAAAAAAAGAGTAAAAGCCCAGAGAGCTGAGAAAGAAATGCCCCAGGAGAAACAAGCAAGGATCCACACGAGCTGAGAGCTAAACCCCCAGACATTTGGAGAGAGCCTTGAAACCAGAACCCAGGAGAGAAGGACCAGTAGACATCACCATCTGCCTTCCCATGTGACAGAGGAACCCCAGATGCCAGCAGACTTTCTTCATAGAAGGTATCTTTTTGTTGATGACTTCATTTGGACATTTTCATGGCCTAAGAACTGTTAATTGTAACTTAAATCCCCACTGTAAAAGTCAATCCATTTCTAGTATAATGCATTTCAGCAGCTTCAGCAAACTGAAACAGATGCTATGAGCAACTGTATGCTAATGGACTAGATAGCCCAGATGAAATAAGCAAATTCCCAGAAACTCACAAACTACCTCCACTAACTCAAGAAGCAATAGAAGATCTATACAGACCAATAACAAGCCAAATAACAATGACAAATGATGAATACAAAAACCTACCAACAAAGAAAAGCCTGGGACCATATCACTTCTCTGGTGAATGTACCTAAACATTCCAAGATGAATTAATATCAATCCTGTTCAAATTCTTCCAGAAAAATTGAAAAAGAGGGAGAACTTCCAAACTCATTCTATGGGGCCAAAATCACCTTAATATCAAAGCCAGATAAAGTTCCCACAATGAAAGAAAATTAAGACCAATATCCCTTATGAATATAGACATAAAAATCCTCAACAAAATACTCAAAAAAACAAATCCAACAGCACATTAAAAGAATTATGCACCATGATCAAGTGGGATTTATTCCAAGTATTAAGGGTGGTTCAGCATGACATGTAATACATCCTATTAACAGAATGAAGGAAAGACCACATGATAATCCCAATTGATGCATAGAAGGCATTTAGCAAAATCAGCACCCCTTCTTGATTAAAAAAAAAAAGCAACCCAGAAAGTAGTAAAATTTTTCCAATTTTCAGATGACATTATCCTATTTAAAGAAAATCTGGAAAAATCCACAACAAATCTACTAAAGCTAAAAAGAAAAGAAAGAAAAAAAAGAAGAATTCACCATGGCAGGGTACAAAATCAACACTGAAAAATCAGTAACATTTCTATCTAGGAATAAATTTAACCAAGGATATATCTTATTCTCAGAAAACTAATAAATATTGCTAAAAGAAATCCAAGAAGACCTAAATAAGTTGAAGGATATTCTGTGCTCATGGATTGGAAGACTAAATATTCTTGAGATAACAATTCTCCCCATGTGGATCTGCAGATACAATGTTATCCCAATCAAATCCCAACAGCCTTCTTGGTAGAAATGGAAAAGCCAATCATCATTTACATGGATGTGTAAGGGGCCCCAAATAACCAAAACATTCTGGAAAAAGGAGACAATTTAGAGTAATCACACTATCAGATTTTTAAATGTACTACAACACAGCATGGTACTTTCACAAGGACAGATAATATAGACCAATAGACTCAAATTGGGAATTCAGAAATAAACCCTCACATCTAAGGCCAATTGATCTTTGACAAGGGTGTCAAGTCTGTTCAATAGGGATAGAATATTCTCTTCAACAGATAGTGCTGGGAAAACTGGATATCTGTATGCAAAAAAAAAAATGAAAGTGGACCCCTACTTTATATCATATACAAAAATCAATTTAAAATAGATCAAATACCTAAATATAGGTATACCCACAAAACTACTAGGCGAAAACAGGGAAATATAATCAGGACCTTATATTAGGGAGTGGTTTCCTAGAATTTACATCAAAAGCATGAGCAAAAAAAGAAAAAAATGGATAAATGGGACTTCATAAAATTAAAAAATTTTGTGCATCAGAGGACTTCATTATGAAAGTAAAAGAACACTACAGAAAGGGAAAAAAACATCTGGAAACCACATATCCAATAAGGGTTTAAAATCCAGAGTATATAAAGAAATCCTACAACCCTACAACAAAAGACAACCATCCAGTTAAACAAGTGGGCAAAGAACTTAAATAGGCATTTCTCCAATAAACACATGAAAAGATGCTCACTATCAATAACGATTAGGAAAATGCACATCAATACCACAATGATACAGCATTTCACACTCGCCAGAATGGCTACTATTAAGAAAATAGAAAATTACAAATGTTAGGGAGATGTGGAGAAATAGGAGCACTCATTCCTTATTAATGAGTATATAAAACTGCACAGCTGCTGCGGAAAACAGTTCAGAAGTTCCTCAGAAAGTTAAGTATAGAATTGCCATATGACCCAACAATCTTACTTCTAGGTATATACCCAAAATAACTGAAAGCAAGGACTCAAACAGATTTTTGCACACCAAGGTTCACAGTGGCATTATTCTCAATTGCCAAAAGATAGAAGAAACCCAAGTGTGCATCAATGGATGAATGGATAAACAAAATGTGGTATATACATACAAGGATATATCACTAAGTGTTTAAAAGGAATGAAGTTCTGATACAGGTAACAACATGGATGAATACTAAAGTCATCATGTTGAGTGAAATACACCAGTCACAAAAGGACAAATATTGTATGATCTCACTGATTTGAAAAAATTAGAATAAGTAAATGCACAGAGTCAGAAACTAGAATACAGGCTGCCTATGTAATTTGTTCACAGCTAAGTTTGTGAACCTTATGCATTTTCTTCCTGAAATGATTTTTTTTTTGCTGGAGTTAATAATTGCCTTATTTTCATTGGCTTAGCTTAGTTTTATTTCCAGCCACTCCAATTTACATAGAAATTCCACAATACTTACATTAGGTAACCAATATATTTCCTTTTTAATCCAAATATCCCTTTTTGAAACTTTCAATGGACAGATTTTAAATTTTATAATATTCCAACTTATGAATCATTTGCTTATGGTTAGTGCTTTTTGTTATTCATTTTAAAAAATCTTTGACTTCCAGAAAACATATTTAAACCTCAGAACAACATTTTGCTGTAGATTTTCTTTAGCCCCATTTGACTGATGAGGACAAAGATCACAGAGTTGTTTCACAGGTAGTAATGTAGTACCAGGTTATATAGACTTTCTACTATAGCTACAGTTAGACATATTTTAAATAGCATAGTTTGGATTTTTAAATTTTGTTCAATTAAAAAATCTATCATCTTGAGGAATGGGAAGTTATTGTTTAATAGGTAAAAAATTTCTGTTTGGGGTGATGAAGTAGTTTGGGTAATGAATGGTGGTGGTAGTAGCACAATATTGTGAATCTATATCACTGAATTGTATACGTGAAAATGGTTAAAATGGGGATTTTTGCATTGCATAAATATTATGACAAAATTTATTTTTAAAAGTATATCAATTCTTGCCAGCATTAGTTTGATGGATTATTTGCTCATCTGTTCTATTTTGGTCACAAGGCAGAAAGGGGAAGATATAACACTATTTTGGAAAATCACATTTTCTTTCTTTGGGTTAAAATGACAGAGAGGAAGGAAGAATAGGAAACTCAAAATAAGAAACCCAAAGGGGTTGCAACATGGGGAGGGGTCTTAAAATTTCAATTCCCACTGTTTCTCTAGTAAGTACGAAATAAAAATATCTCATCTTTGAAGACCTCATTTTTAAGTCCTAACCTTTGATGGCACTTTTATGACCCGAGTGACTTCACACCATGCTAGGGGCAACACCGTAGCAGGAAAACTGGAACCTCGGGGCCAGCACTAAGGGCTGAGGAGGAGCGCGGCCAGCTCAAGAGGCATGCCTTGCGAGACAGCTTGTAGATGAGAAAGCGCGAGGACTTCCAGCCAGCAGGTGGACGCGCCTGTGTGAGGTCTTCCCGGCGGCTAGCGGAGGAGCCTGAACCAGGTCCTCCCGCTGTCACTGGAAGCCGTCTGAGGGAACTTCCGCGCGAGGTCTTCCCAGAGGCCCTGGAAGCCGAGTGAGAGGACTTCCGGGCGGCAGCTGGACGCGCTTGCGCGAAGACTTCCCGACAGCAGGCCTTTGCGGTTGCGAGGACTTCCAGGCGGTTGCACGTGGGGCTGGTTGCCGCTCTGCCAGAGGGTCAGCTGCTGTCGGGCGCACACACTGCAAGACTAGTTCAAATTCTGCCTGATGGCTTCTCGCTATGACAGGGCCATCACTGTCTTCTCCCCAGATGGACACCTTTTCCAAGTGGAATATGCTCAGGAAGCGGTGAAAAAAGGATCCACGGCGGTGAGCGAACAACTTCCAGACCACCATCCCCTGCTTCGTGTCTGGCCTCCCCCTTATCCCGCTGCCGCAGCCTACCGCTCTGGCGTAGGGGGGTCTGGAAGTGAGAGCCTCCGGCCTCCTCCCGCTTGTGAAAATTGTTTCCTCCCTTCTGTTGAGGGAGGTCTGTTCCTGGGATTTGGGCTGGAAATGGCCGAGTAAAAAATGGTAGATTTCACTGTGTTTTTTTGTTGTGTAACTGCCTTTTTTAAATGATGACTAGAGGTAAAACGTGTGTGTTGTTTCAACTCTAGTTGAGATATTAGTGTTGTATTTGATAAAAAGGAAAGAAAAGACTTCTGTCAGCCTGTTACAGCCGACCTGAATGTGCGTGACCCATTTCCTCAGGAAGTCACAGACCCGGAAAATCCAGCCCAGAGTAATAATTCCTTTAGGTTGTTTAATAGTAATTATTTTAAAAATAAAAAATTGGCCACATCTGCCACTGAAATGTGGTGTAAACCACTGGGTGATTAAATTCTTGTTGACTAGAAAGTGGTTAAAATTGCTAATCCACTCATCAGACTCTTACAGCCATTAAAAATAATTGCTCTACAATTTGCACACACGTATTTTGCAGTTTTTTTCAGGCAGAGGGTCCGAAGAGTTTCCACTCTTTTGCCACTTTTTTTTTTTTAAATAACATTGGGAGTTCCTTGAGAGATTAAACCCTACTTTAAATTTATGTGTCCACATTTCTGAAAAACTTTTTAAATACTCAGGGCAGCAGTAATACTTCTGCCAGATTTTAACTTCATTTAATAATCTTAGTAATTTATAAAAACTTAAAAGGACAAAAATGCCCTAGTGACCAAGGAAGGATCTCTCTCTCCTAATCTTCCACGTCCTCGCCTATGAATTAAAAAGGATCTGATTTTTTTTTTACTCTCACAAATATCATGAGCATATTTGTTTTGGAAATTGAGACACTAGCTATGAGAATATACAGTGCATTTTTAAGTGGGAAGTGTATGTATTTTCTCTCATCTTCCATACCACCTTAGTAATGGAAGGAAATCAGTCACTGTTATTATATATCTATCAAATGTGAAATGGTTAAAAAATGACGCTGAAAAAAATCTTATTTTTGAAAGTATTTTTCTTTTTAATTGGGCCCACTAGTTTTGCTACTGCTTTATAAGTAATATTTTTAGAATTGTAAATTTAAGAGATGCCTGGTGTAACTTAAACCAAAAGGGTATCATTCTGATAAAAACAAAAAGTTATATAATCCCCTGCTTAGCAGGTAGCATATGGTTAGAAAATAATGCCCAAGTTTTACTGCCTAAAATAAAGGTAGTGATGGGAAAAGACTGGGGTGTAATAAGAAACCACGTTGGCTCATTTAAAATGTTTTAAGATCGCTATAGAACTGATTGATAGTTCCTTTGTAATGAGCTGTAAAAGGGTAAGGGGATATAAAAATACCTATAGTGGGCATTTTTAAAGATACATTGGAAAGATGAGACAGTTTTGTATCAGGATTCTGAAATTATAATTTGCATCTTTGTGTGGAGTTGTTAATTTGTTTCCTTGAGGGTGCTATGACCTTTTACATATTGTAAAGTTTATAATGATTTTTGTTTATTAAAATATTCTGTCTATAAACAGTTGTTGAAATGATTATTATAAATCAGAACTGACTGGTTTTAACCAATAAGTAGATGTGATATTTAGTCATATAAAAGTTATATGAGCCACTTGTAGAGGCCGTGGATTCTACTTCCTTCTTGATGGTTATCTGACAGCATGAGTGAGGCTAGAGGCCTGTTTTCTTTTTACTTTAGTTCCGTTTTCTGTAAATGAAAAATATGTTTGAATAACATTCTGGAGAGGTAATAACCTTTCTTCTTGGGGAAAAAATGAATCCTTCAGAAGTATTCCCATGAAAAATAAAAGATTTATTATCATTCCTTCATCCTTTCCTTTTCCTAACCCCAAATTGTTACTGGCTCCATATTTCCTCCTTTGTCAAATCTCATCTCCACTGTGTGGCCATCAAAGCCTTCTATATCCTTATCCACCCTCCTTAATTAAGAGCACATCTCAGTTTGATGAACATTCCATGCTGACATTTGCTTCTTCCCTTGTAAGTGAGTAGAGGAGAAAACACCTTTCTCTCTGCCTCTTCTACTTCTTACCCTTAAAGGATCTCCTCACATTTCTCTCCCTCCATGAAAAAGGAGGACTGATCCATCCCAGTCATAGTGAATCTTTTTCTTATTCTGAATTTCTAATCTGTACCACAGAGTATTGTGCTGTATTTGCTACTTGGCCTCATTTTCTCTTTAATTACAAGTATATTTAATAGTCTTCTCATGCCAGTTGGGTAGTAAGATCTTTGGGCATGGGTGGTGTAATTCCATTTTGTATTTTTATCATATCATATACATTGGAGAGAATAGGAAGGAAGTAAACTAACATTTAATTAATATTTATTTTGTTCCAGGCATTTTATATGTGTTATATAACATTAAGGGCAGTATTTCATCTCTTTTTTATATATGTATATATGTGTGTGTGTATATATATGTGTGTGTGTGTGTGTATATATATATTCAGAAGGGTTAATAACTTGCTTAAGGTTCCCAACTAGAAAGTGATGGAACCCATGTTCCCCCCTATATTTTTCTTGTTCCAGAGTCTCTGCTCTTTGCATTGTACTATGCAATTTGTTCAGTAAATATTTATATATTAATTAGCTATGATTATCATGATGTGGAAACCCAGATGAGTATCACTTAAGGCAGTTAACTTCTATAAGCTGCAATTTCTTTAATAGTAAAATGGGCATCATAATAGCATCTCCCTCATAGGATTGATATGAGAGTTGCATGAGATGATAATATATGACAAGCATCTTGCACATCTGGCTTACAGTAAATACTAAATAGTAGCTATTGTAATTTACTGTTCTTTTGTTGTCTTGTTGTCTCTTTTTTGCTTCAACTTTGCCTACGGTTCTTTCACCATATTCATTTATTATCTCAAGACATTTTTGTTGAACACTTACATATGCCAAACGTGGTACTAGGCCCTAAAGTTTCACTATGAACAAGATAGACAATCACTGTCCTCAGAGAGCTTGCTGTCTAGCAGTAAAGTTAGATGATTAAATAGTCCTATTAAAGCCTAAATGAGTATTATAATAGGCAAGAAGGGGGACATTTGGGAAATCTAGGAGTTAGGGAGATATCCCTGAGAAAGTAATATTTAAACAGACACTTGAGAGATGAAAGTATAGCCAGGTGAAGAGGTGGAAGGGGAAAGGGTGGAGAGTATTCTAAGCAAAGGAAAAAGCATGAGGGAAGACCAAATAGCAAAAGACAACTGTGATTCATGAACTAGAAGGCATTCAGGATTGCTGAAGCAATGGAAAGATAGGATGAGATGAAGCTAGAAACAGGGGCCTGATTATGGAATGCCTTTAAATCATGTTAGTGTGAATTTAGTTGATTCTGAGGGAATCAGAAGCCTTGAAGGGTTTTGATGTGATTATGGTCATTATCTAGATTACTGTACTCTGTCCGTCTAGTAACAGGCTGTGTTTGTCTTACTACAGAGACCCAGGCAGAAATATTCATAGTTTCCATCCCTCTGGCCACAGGTATGAATATGTGACCCATATCTCATCCTAAGTCCTGAGTCCATTCTTAGGACTTTTCTAACTAGAAATGGTAGCTTCTTTCTCTGGGAGGATTATTGGGGATATTAGTCCAAGGTTGCTGGCAACCATGTTTGTTTCTACACAGAGGAAACCTGTCTGCAGTAGAAGAGCAAAAGGCCAGCATGCAAGGAGAAGCAGAGAATAAATATCATAGTCCCTGGATCCTTTTGCTCCAAGTTCAGCTCTGTGCTGTCTTGGTTTGCTTAGTAAGAAAAAGTTCTTACCAGTACAAGTTTTTAAAAAGGGAATGCTGTTTCAATGTTTTTTCTTCAGATTTTCATCTTTGAAAGATTTGTCAGGCTACAGTGTGATCGGTAGATTGGGTAGAGTGAAGGTAGGGAAGGAGACCAGATAGGAGTCTGTTGAAGTAGTCCAAATGAAAGATTTTACTAGGGTCAAGGCAGAGATGAATGAAGTAGGCAGATTCCAGAGAAACTTTAGCAGCATAATTGATATAATTTGGTAATTATTTGCTGCCATGTTGTGAGTTGCCCTGTGGCTTGGCCTTTATGACAAGGAACTGATGGAAGCCTCTGTTCAACACCCAGAATAGAACCTTAGTCCAGCAACCCTTGAAGAACTGAATCCTGCCAACAACCATGTGAGAGCTTGGAAACAGATTCTCCCCCAGTTGAGTCTTGAGATGAGTGCAGTCCCTTGATTACAACCTTGATTACAACCTTGTGAGACACCCTGAGCCTAGCTAAATTGCACCTAGATTCCTGATTCACAGAAACTGAGATACTAAATGTTTTGTTATTTTAAATAGCTAAGTTTTGGGGTATTTTGCAATGCAGATAAATAATACAGGAAAGTTCAAGTGTAGTTGTGGAAGGGGCAGCTGAATGTACACGTTTGGAACTCAGGAGATTGGTTTGTGCTGGAGGTAATAATTTTGAAGTATGACCTTTCTCTCCCCTGCTTAAAACTTGTATTGAAGGTCAAAAGTGAATATTCTTCTTCAACCAAGAAGGCTATGTAGAGGATAGCATAGGGCCTGCAGCTGAGCTATGAGGGACCTCAGTGACCTGAGTATATTTTACTCAGGCTAAACTCTCAGTGGAATGGTAGTTGAACCAGACTGCTGTGGGCTAAGGGATGATGATAGGATTTGGCTTTGAAGGAATTGAGCAAGACTTGGGATTGAAGTGGAGTGGTTTTTAAGATTTTGTTTAAGGTAAAACATGTTTATTTAGACTTAAGTATATGTTTAATTAAATGGCGGTGAGAAAAAACAGTAGAGAAATATATTGAAGTTTGTTTTAGGATATTTTATTTGTTTTTAACTTCTTAGACTAATATAATGGACCTCTGTGTACTCACCACCCAGCTT
>PVKY010014062.1:0-10741 GCA_004027775.1 Bradypus variegatus | reverse complement strand
TTACCTAGGGGTTTTCTTGTTGGTTAGCTTTGTTCTCTGGCCTCTGTTATTCAATTCAACTTATTCTAGACCTCTAACTTAGGTTCTATTTAGTTGATCAAAATTTTTCCCCTCTTGTTTTTTCTGTTTCTTTCTCTGCTCTATGTAGCCTTTTTGTGAATGGGTCTCCTCAGATATGGTCGACCCTAGTCAGATTTTCGCAGTCTAGTGAGGCCCGGGTCTCATTGGGAGTGTATGGAGTTTTCAATGTTCGCTGCAATCTCGGCTTTTCCTCCAATTCCAAACTTGCATCCGATGTGTTGCTGGTTACTGGACACCCCGAAAACTCTATTTCATATACTTCTTGGGTAATTGCCAGCTGCTCTGGGCTCCGTCCCCGGCGGCCGCGGTCGCGGCGGCTCCTCTGCAGGGCTCCAGCGGTGCAGGCGGTGCGGGCCTGGTGGCGGTGGCGACCACCTGAAAGCCTCAGGGGTGCTGGGGCGGCGAGCGCCCACTCACCTCCGGCGCCACGGGCTCAGGTCCCGGTGCAGGTGGCGGCTCCTCCGTGGGGCTCCAGCGGCACAGGCGGTGCGGGCCTGGTGCAGGCAGCAACCACCCGAAAGCCTCGCGGGGTGCTCGGGTGGCGATCGCCCACTCACCTCTGGTGCCACAGGCTCAGGTCCTGGTGCAGGCGACGGCGGCGGCTCCTCCGCGGGGTTCCAGCGGCGCAGGCAGTGCGGGCCTGGTGGCGTGGCCTGGAAGCCCGGGCAGGCCCCGCCTGAAGCCTTGGCATCCCCGGGTGTCTGCCGCCCGCTCCACTCGCTCCACCGCGCGGGCACACGGGCTCGAGTTTACTTTTAATTATTACAATAGTAATAAGTATTCTTTTGCTTCATGATCCAGTCTTCAATGTGTTGATCTTAAATGGGGACCATTGTACTTTTCCAGCTACTTCTTAAGCTAGGCAGGCCGTGAACAACTAACGGTCGGAGATACCTTCATCTTCAGATTCAAATCGTGAAGATAACTAAAATGTTTTACAATATATTTTGTGATCCCTCTTACAAAATTTTCAACACTTTCTCATTCCAGTAAGTGAAAACTGACAAGTTCTATGCCTAGTTAGCTTTGCATGCAAAGTGCATCTTTATTAGAAATTTTTCCATCCATAATTCAACCTCTGTAACTTTCTACTTTGCTCCAATTCACAAATGGAAATGTTTCTTGAATATCTAATTCTTCAAGCATATGCTAGGCAGAACATCTTTCTCAAAGCTAGAAAACAGTAAAAGGTTTTAGAATCAAGGTGAGTTCTGAATCAAGAAAAGGGCATCTTGAAAGTGGTAGGATCTTGTGGCACCACGGCTGGACCCACTCCAGCCCTTCACTGGCTTGGTGCAGGTCTGGCTGACATTCCCACTGGAGGTCACAATTCTGGAGGGGTAGAGTAATCCCCATTCACATGATGGGGACATGGATGTCTGGCTCAATCTCTCTGGTGGTGACCTGAGGGACCAAACCAGACATATTATTGCCAAAACTGCCCTACATGTAGAAGGCAACTCACAATGCTCTCCTTCTGAATTCTATAGAAAGGCACTCAAGTTGTTGCAGCCTTGGGAAAGGGATTACTCTAGGACATAAAATGCAGTGCATGAAACCATGAGGAAACTGTTTCCTGAGGAAGAGAGGACATTCATATGCATGTAAACAGGGGAATTCCTAGGGCCACATGAGCATGCTAAGACAAGATACATGCACAAAAGGGATCAGGACAACCTCTAGGCTTTGGACTTGAGCTATTCTCTGAATTAATTGTAAGGATAAACTCTAAAGGAGAGCTGAAGACCACAATAACAGAAATTAAAAATTCCCTAGAGGAGTTCAACAGCAGACTGGAGATGACAGAAGAGTCAGTGAACCTGAAGATAAATCAATTGAGATTATCCAGTCTGAGGAGCAGAAAGAATAATTAAGAAAAATAAATAGAGACTGAAGAATCTGTGGGACACCATCAACTCTCAGGCACTGTGGGAATCCCAGAAAGAGAAGATGAAAGAAAGGAACAGATAGAATATTCAATGACATAATGGCTAAAAATGCCCCAAATATAACAAAAGACACAAATATGCACATTCAAGACACTCATGGAACTCCAAACAGGACAAACCCAAATAGACCCTCACTATCACATATTATAATCAAACTCTCAAATGCCAAAGACAGAGAGACTTCTGAAAGCCGCAAGAGAGAAGGAACATGTCATGTATCTGGGAGTCTCAATAAGAATATGTCTTATTTCTCATCAGAAACCATGCAACAAGATAGCAGTGGGATGATGTTCTGGTTTGTTAAAGCTGCCAGAATGCAAAATACCAGAAATGGATTGGCTTTTATAAAGGAGATTTATTAGATTACAAATTTACAGTTCTAAGGCCATAAAAGTGTCCAAACTAAGGAATCAACAAGAGGATACCTTCACTGAAGAAAGGCCACTGGTGTCTGGTGTTCCTTTGCCACATGGGAAGTCACATGGCTGGAGTGTGCTGGACCTTTCCCGGGGTTATCTTCTGGTTTCTGTGGCTTTCTCCTAAATGTCTCTGGGCTTCTGTCTTAACTTCTCCCTCTCAGCTCCAGTGCATCCTTGATTGTTTCTCTCAGGGAGGTTTCTCTATAAGTGTCTGGAAGCCCTTTCTAAGCTTCTCCAGGGCAAACTCTGTATTTCATCTCTTAGCTTTGCATCTACAAATGTGTTTCTGTCTGTGTCTCCAGGTGTCTAAGTCTGTGACAGCTCCTGAGCCCTTTTAAGGACTCCAGTAAACTAATCAAGACCCACCTTGAATGGGGAGGTTCACACCTCCATGGAAATAATCTAATCAAAAGATCTCCCCCACATTTGAGTGGGTCACAACTCCATGGACACAACCTAATCAAAAAATCTGACCCATAATAAGTCTGCCCTCACAATATTGCATTAAAGAACACAGCCTTTCCTGGAGTACATAACAGCTTCAAATAGGCACAGAAGGTAAGCAAGGATCGCATGCATGTCTGAAACTAAGCAGGGCAATTTCCATTAGCTTTCAAGCTCTGAGAGGCATCTCTTGATCAAAGCCTTGTCCTCCAGGCTGAAGTGGCAGCCCCAAACTTTCCAAGTGCTGGGGCAGTAGTCATACTCTCCCTGAATATCTAGGCATAAGCTCCACTTTCTTAGAGCATTGGGGCAGTAGTCCAACCACCAAACACCCAGGCAGAAGCCCTGCCCTATCCAAAAGTAGGGGCAGAAGCACCTTTCTTTTGACCCAAGGACATCTCTTTGGTTCAGACCTCCATTTCCATGGTTATGCCCTTGAAGTCATTTAACTTTATTTCATCCCTTCTCTGCCAAACCTTTCAGTTCAGTCTGTCAATACTTCTGTTAATACAAAATTCTCAAAAACCTTGTCAGTTTTTTGCCAAGTTCAAAGGGCTCCAAACCATCAGACAAAGGGATCATCACAGATCCTTCCTGGATAAATAAATGCATTTCTAATTCTGACTTCCTCTAAGGTGGCTGACTGGATCCATGAATCATATGGTTTATGTCTTCAGCAAAGTGTGGTTTAGCTACACTCTCAAATGGGGCCCTGCTCTCTGGGGGCTCACCTCCAGAGGGCTCAGGAAGAGCTCTATTATTGCCACTTCTTGCCCTGTTTTCAGAGAATGCTATTTGCGTGGGCTGAAAATTTTCCAATCATCAGTTGCTGGTTCCTTTGTGCTTAACAGTTCAGTCATCAGTTTTCCCTAGCCTTTTGCATTTTATTACAAGCAGCAAGGAGAAACCAGGCCACAACTTCTATACTTAGCTTGGAAATCTTGTCAGCTAAACATCCAAAATTCATCACTTGCCAGTTCTACCTTCCATTTGACATCAGAATGCACTTTTGCCAAGTTCTCTGCTACTTTATAACAAGGATCACCTTTCCTCCAGTTTCCAAGAGCACATTCATCATTTCCTTCTAAAGCCTCACTGGAAGTACCTTTCATGTCCATATTCCTACTAACCTTCTGCTCATGACAATATAAGTACTCTCTAACACAATAGAAGCTTTCTCTACAGCTCTCACTTATTTCTGAGGCCACACCAGAATTAGCTTTAATGTCCATATCTCTACCACCAGTCTCTTCAAGGAAATCTGGGCGTTTTCAACCAAGCACCTCAAATCTTTTCCAGCCTCTATTCATTAACCAATTCCAAAGCCACTTCCACATTTTTTTAGGCATTTGTAATAGTAACACCTCACTTTCCAGTATCATAATCTCTCCTAGTTTGCCAGAGCTGCAATGGCAAATACCACAACTTGAGTTGGTTTAAACAAACAACTAAACAAAATGTATATGTTCATAGGTTTAACAGCCAGAAGTCTCAAATCAAAGCATCGCAAGGCCATGCTTTCTTCCAGACTTGATAACAATCTGATGATAACTTGGTACAATCCTTGTGATTCCTTGAATTGCATCTCTGCCTCTGTCACATAGGATGTCCTTGCCCTCCTCCCATGGCTTCCTCTGATTGCATTCAAAGTTTCTCCTTATAAGGCCTCCAATAATACAGATAAAGACCCACCTGATTCAATTTGGCCATACTTTAACTAATAATAACACTGTCAAAAGGTGCTACTTACAAATGAGTTCACACCTATGAGAACATGTATTAAGATTAAGAATCTACCTTTTGTGGGATACATGATTTGATGCCTAATTATGTAAATATTTAATCAAGTAGATAACTCTATGCTTCATTTCAGGGCTTGAAATTTCAGGGGGTGGATAAAATGTCTTTAATCTCACCTAGTATCAAGTTGGATGTTTTCCTAAGGGTCTCAAAACTCATTTTTTCACATTATTTCTTGAGGAACATGTGAAAATGATATAACCCTCAAATTAGAATGAAGACTCACTTTGCAACACTTGTTTTGATTTCAGCTTCAGGACACAAGACAAAACTGCAACAGAAAGAGTTCAACTACACTTTAGTGAAAATCAGACTTACATGAAGATTACCCCTACCCCACTTTTGTTATCACTTTACCAGTTAGCTAAGAATGTCTTTTAAGTACTCTGAAGATGATACCATTTAAACTTCTTCACCCCTAAATTTTTCTTCTGTTAACTATGAGGGTGCCCAGTCCAATTATTAAAGGCACATATAATTTTACCTTTGAATTTAAAATTACTATTTGTATAGCTGAAAATTTTGCATTAACTTAAATTTACTATATTATTTTACATTTAGAGCAAATGTCTATTTTGAGCTTAAGATGTTAACTAAATCTAGTGTGTTTATATGACATGTGACAAAAATCAAAGGAATCCTCACATGTTTATTTGAACTACACAATGATCCTTGAGACAAAGAAGGCAGATCATTTTACTGGAACGTAGAGTAAAATTCTGAGACATCTAGGGAAAAAAAATGTCATATCTATGGTCAGCAAGGTATTAAAAAAAGAGCAAGGTTGAGACCTGGTATTGGATTTTGAGGTAACCCATCTAGTACTCTTTCATTTATTCATTCTTCATGTGTAACTCAATGCAATAATTTTGAAATTATCATGTATGACAAATAAAGCATTCTTCATAGGTGAAGTTTTGTAAAGATGTGTTTTTCTCAAGAGAAACTTCTATATGTAATGGTGAAATTTAAAATGTAGTCTCTGAATATAAAGAAAGTGGGCAGATTTCCAAGTTTTCCCAGCATGCTGAAATTTCAATAAAAACTGCCAATGAAGGAATGAAAGAACAGATTTTTTTTTTTCTAGGGATGTCAAACTCCTTTTATAGAACTAAAAGAGCAGACTAAGGTCCTTAATCATCATTATTATTATTCCAGCACTTGAAGGTGGCTACATGATTAAAATTTTACTTTGATTTGCAGCCTCTGCTATAGCAAAGCATTTAGAGAACTCATGGAAATGCACAACCCTTTCAGCTTGCTCCCATTAGCTACACACAATCATTGTCAACAGAAATGAGGGAGAAGTGAAATTCAGGTTTTGACATGCAAATGAGTACCATAAGCTCCTTACTTTGCTTCAGAATTTATGTATCTCAGCTGTCACAACAATTTCCTGAAGAAAAGTAGGTGTGTTGTGGCATCTCTTAATATAGGGATGCTAAAGCTAAACAAGGTGTGTGATGTGGCTATTTGGATATGACATGCAAAACACTCACCCAGGCGATTACTGAGTGTAAGGATTTAGAAAGACAGGGCTTTGAGCAAAGGAATTCGAATGCTAAGTCAGAACTATAGCCCCTCTAGCACAGCAGTGAGTAGCCAACAGTATTTATACACATGTTTTTTTGAAAACAGGTTTGTCCTTCCACAAACCACATTGAAGGTTATCCTCAAAAGACTTAAGATTTATGGAGGCAGAATGTATTAAGGGAAATCATCTTTTCAGACCTTGTAGCTAAGCCTTTCTAGTTACTAAGATATCCTGGTTATTCCTCACAATTGCTTTTCATAGAGGATTTTAAAATTACCTTTTAGGAGATGAAGAAATCGAAGTTCAGGATAGTTAAGAAAATACCTAAGATTTCAAATGTGCTAAGTGGTAGAGCAAGGATTCAATTCATGTTTATATTTTTCACCCAGGAATTCCTCAGCTTCCTCCTTGAAATCCCCTTTACCTAGGATGCTTACATCATCTTTATTTCACTGATACTTAAACTTGCTCTGAGAAAGAGATATATCTTCTTCCACAAAACCATCCCTAACTTACTACAAATGGGTTGATGCTTCTCCTTGGTGGTCTTGAATTCTTAATGTTATATTTAACATGAATCATTACAGTCAGTTTGTATGCCTCTCTCCCTTTCTAGATAATATGTTCCTTGAGGGCTAGAAAAGTCAGTCCTAAATGATGGTTATGTTTCAGTTGTCTAACATGAGTATGTCATAAGAGTAGTTACGGGAAAAAAGTTTAATTTATGAATGAATAAACTAATTTCTGAATCTATTAGAGGAAAAACTGTACAACTTTTATTAGCTCCTATCAATCTTAATTTCCTGGTCTTAAAAATAAACGCTGAATTTTGGTTTGGCCAAAATTCAAGACTTACATGCCTCATCAGTTACCTCTTTAGTTACAGGAAGACATTCTCTCTGGTTTCCTGTCCATTTATGCTACTCCTCCATGAAGCCTCTGCTATACAATATTCCAGTGTATATTCTCCTGCCTCTGTAGCACACCATATGGAGTACACAGTGAGTGATGTAGGGAATGATATAAACATTTTATAAACAGTTTTTTTTTTTGTGGGTTGATGTACTCTTTTAATACCAATGCTAGATGAAATGAGTCAGGTTGAATACTGAGTATGTTTCTACCAACTCCCCTAAGCAGAATGTTAAAGGTACTTACTGAACGATAGTGTTTATTTCATCATGAGACAAACCTAGATTTGAAATTCAGTTTATTGTATGACTGAGCATTAATGAAATTAAATCTCTTGAGCCTCACATTTCCTATATAAAGATACAGGAAAAAAATAACTGAAGTTCAGAGTTGTTTTAGAAATTAAATAATATAATGCATGTAAAACCCTGCCCCACACAGATGGTACTCAATATTAGGTTCATTTCTCTCACTCTTTTCCATTTGAAAAGGTTTCTTCCTTCAGGACTTCTCATCTATGAAAGCCTTTGTGGTAAGCAAAGCCAAAACAAGTATTATAATTTTAACCTGGTCCTCTTTTCTTATTCTTTTCCCTCCAGTTCTACACACTACTGAATTATTGATATTCTCCTCCTTTTCATTTTTCCCCAAAACTTCTTACCAAAAGTGCTTACCATATCTCTGGCTGGAGCTGGGCCAGAGTAAATGGGCAGAGGCAGGAGAAGATTTGGGGACTAAGATTCTGCCCTTTCTGCTGTTGTCTTTTAAATTTTTCCTTCTCTAAATAGAGTCCCTTGATTTTTTTTATTTGCATTCCATGTTCTTTATTTTTGTTTTCTTTCCCCTATCCATCTCTCCACTTAGATGCCTGAAACATGTCCTAAAGCAGCCCAAACCTTTCCATAGCTTTCCCTCAGTAGGTGCCCCTTACTTGCAAACAAGCAAAACTACTTTTCTTCTATAAATATAGGGCCATTATCATTTACTGATCCAAAACTGTTAGCATGGGTCGTGGAGCAGGGAAGAAATTACTTCCCACACAGGAGGCCCAGTGTTCAGGGCCTGATGCATGACACCACACACTCTTGTTTTGTTCGCTGTGTTCTCAGTGCCAAATCTGTTTCATAATAGGTGTTCAGAAGGTCTTTCTCGATTACTGAATCAATGACTAGGAAACAGAACAATTACCATATTTAATATTGACACTGGAGCACAATATGCCTTCTTATTACATATGTTTTAGGAAATTTCACTTCAAATTCAGCAGAGTTTATTTAAATTATCTTGCTAAAGTAAGACTGCATTAGTCAGAAGCAGCTAGTTGAAGGGAGTTTGTTTTATATATAAGGCAGATAGTAGTAATGAAACCTAGGGAAGTCAGGAAAACTTTCATGACTTTCTTTTATCATTTCAGATATTTGTTCTTACTTTCTCACCTTACTGCTCTGTAACTGTAGCAACACCAGAGTAAAGGCAATGTACTCTCACCTGCTGTCTTGCCAGATTTCTTTACCTGAGACATAACAAATCTACAGATTGTACACACATCCGTTACACTGGCACCACGCTGACCTAATGCACTGGCACAGAGCTCTGTTAGGAGCATAGAACTCTCCTACTGAGACGGCTTAGAGTGACACACACAAACTGCAAAGACTAGAAGGCAGCCCATTGCAAAGCGTGATGAATTATTTATACAAATACCAAATATGCTCACTAAGCTCAATGGAATACAAACTGAGTTACTGAAAGGGAACATTACAATCTCCCACACTCATACCCCTAAATCTAAAAATTGAGTAAAAATGTAAATTATTGTGCAGTTGAAATTTCTAAATCTTACTGTTGTTTTGTAACTCTTAATAATTCAAAAATTGCAAGTCAAGAGTGAACAATTATATGCAGAACAAACTGAAGAAAAACAAATTTCTTGCTGGCTTTTGGCCACAGGCTACCCTTGGATCCTAAAAGCTGCCTATAAGTCCTTGCCATGTGCGCCTCCAATCTTAGGAAGCCAACAACATGGCAGCTTGTAAGCCAACAAGGGAGAGGCAGAGATTCCAGAAAGATGGGTGCTACAATCTTATGCAATGTAAACAAGTACATCTAATCATGCACATGCTGTCATCCTTGCTGTGTTCCACTGGTTAGAAGCAAGTCCCAGCACACACTCAATGGGAGGGAATCACAAACGGGCATGAACATCAGGAGCTGGGGGTCATGGCAGTCAACTTAAGAGTCTGTCAACCACTGCTGAGTAGCCTGGAGATTCACTATAATGTTGCCCTTTCTCCATGAAAACAACATATGATACCTTCCTTGCTAACAATAAAAATTTGAGTATATTCATTGCCTCATCTTTTTGAGACCCAAAGAATATAAATACCTTTATATGAAAACAGTTTCATCACAGTGACCAAGCATACACACACAAACACACATACACAATTCTTATTTTATTTGGGGAATGTAAATATAAAGGAGACATTTAATTGCTTATCTGTTTAAATATTATTATAAAAATTAAGTTATGCATTCAGTGGCAGATAGAAATATTTGCCAAAATTATTTTCTTTATTAATCGTACAAAAAAGTCTTTGCACTTCCACAAAAATGCTTTTATATAAAACAATTACTTCAATATCTGATTTCCTAATTTCAATAATCTAGGCTGATATTTATGGTTCAAAATATTTTTTCTTGAGATTAGAAAAACTAACAGAAAGATACTTTATCAGATTGAGTGGGAAATAATTATGGCTTTAGGAGAAGGAAGGATAAGCAAAGGAGTATGACAATATAGTGGAATGATCAAGGATGTAGGGAACAAAAAGAAAGAAGGGGTATAACAGATTTGGCAGCTAACTTCATTTACATTAATTTTTTAATCCTCACAAAAATTCTGTAAGGTTTTGTAATTTCCAGTTTTTAACAACAACAAACAAGATCTAGAACTGCAAGAGGCTGCATATCTTGCCCCAGTTAAGTAGGTAGTGACAATTGATGATTCAACTGTATATCTGTGAGCGCTCACTCTTTCCTTTATTCCAGTGTGTCTTGTCAAAATTACTTGTGGGACACAGTAAAATGCAGATTATTGAGGCCTACTCCAAATCACTTTGCATTTATCCTACTTGGAATTTACTGAATTTATCAAATATTTTTCAGCAATTTTGGAAATTTCCAGCCATTATATCTTTGAATTTATTTTTCTGCTTCTCTCTATTTCTCCTCTCCTTCTGGAATCCCCACTATGCATATGCATACTCAGTCTGTGCACGGAAAGTTGTCCCACATTTCTCTGGCCTTTATTCATTTTTCTTTATTCCATTTTATTTGGCTTAAGACTGCTTAATTTCTGTTGCTCCATTTTCAAGTTTGCTGATTCTTTTGCCAGTTCAAATCTACTGTTGATCCCCTCTAAGCAACTTTTGCTTTAAATTATTGCACTTTAATACCCCAGAATTTCCATTTAGTTCATTTTGTTAGGTAAATTCTCTCTTTACTTCATTGATATTCTCTATTTGATGAGACGTTGTCTTCATACCTTACTTTTTTAAGCATGCTTTTGGTGTCATATCTAAGAATCCCTTGCTGAATGC
>PVKY010014061.1:0-10739 GCA_004027775.1 Bradypus variegatus | reverse complement strand
GGCACTGAATGCTTGCTGCAGGTCAACTGGAGTGTCAGGAAGGCTCAGAAAGCTCCACTTGCTTTTACCTTCCTCTTTTACAGATGGTGTGGCTGAGGTTGAGAGGGTAGGGCACTGGTTCAAGTCAGTTGGAAATAGGAAGTAGGTCTGGAAGATGGCAAAGTATTGCCTGTTTCTGAAATCTAGAAGGGAATTAGAGAATAGACAGTACATGGAAAGACTATGAGGTTGGGTGTCTAAGGGAAGATAAAAGAAGGGTTTCTTTCCTGCCCAAGTGGGCAGGACCAAGCCCGCTTGGGGCAGACACTCCCTGACGTGAGTATCCGATAGCTGCTTGGTCTCAAATGATCTTCCCCAGAATGGGCGATCTGTCATGTTGTGGGCTCTTTATTTATCTGAATTAATAATATTCCCTGGCAATATAAATTTCTGTGCTTAGATATACTGATATTTTTATTTTTATACTGATAATAGCATTCATTAATTTTTCAGAGTAAATCCTTTTTAAAATTTGTTTTTGTATTTTCACAAACACATACTTCCCCTTTACCCCTCCCCAAGTATCCTCTGATCTGCTTCTCATATAAATGACATCATACAATTTTTGCCCTTATCTATCTTGCTTGTTTCACTGAGCATTGTTTTCAAAGTTCTTCCATGTTGCAGCATGTCTCATAATTTCATTTTTCCCTATAGCCAAATAATATTCTATTGTGTGTATGTACCACAATTTGTTTATGCATTCATTTGTTGATGGGCATTTGGATTGTTTCCAGCTTTGGGCTGTTGTGAATAATGCTACTGCAAACACTGGTGTACCTGTATCTGTTTGCAAACCTTTTTTGCTCTCTTTGGGTATATATCTAGAAGTGGGATTGCCAGGTCAAATGATGAAATTATGCTTAACTTTTTGAGGAACCTCCATATTGCTTTCCACAGTAGCTACAACATTTTAATTTCCTGCCAACAATACACTAGAGTTCCAATTTCTCCACATCCTCTCCATGTTTTATTTTCCATTCTTTTAATAATAAAAGCCATCTTTGTGGATGTGCAATGGTATCACATTGTGATTTTAATTTGCATTTCCATAATAGCTAATGATGTTGTGCACCTTTGCATGTGTTTATTGGCCATTCATATATCTTTTTTGGAGAAATTTCTATTCAAGTCTTTTGCCATTTTTTAAAAATTGTGTTATCTTTTTGTTGTTGAGTTGTAGGAATTCTTCATATATTCTGGATATTAAACTTATCTGATATATAGTTTTAAACTATTTTCTCCCATTCTCTAGATTGTCATTTTACTTTCATGATGAAGTCCTTTGATGCACAAATTTTTTTTAATGTTGATGAAATCAAATTTCTCTATTGTGGGTTTTTTTTGTTTGTTTGTTTTTGCTCATGTTTTGGTGTCATATTTAAAAATCCATTGCTGAATCCCAAGGCATGAAGATTTGCCCTATGTTATTTTCTATGAGTTATATAGTTTTAACTGCCATAGTTAAATCTTTGATCCATTTTGAGTTGATTTTTGTAATGGTGTGAGGTACGGGTCTAAATTAATTCTTCTGCATGTGGATATCCAATTTCCCCAACACCATTTTTTGAACAGACTACTCTTTCCCTGCTGCATGTACTTAGCACCGTTGTAAAAAATCTATTGGCCATAGATGTATGGGTCTAATTCTGGACTTTCAATTCTTTTTCACTCATCTATTTGTCTATCTTTGTGCCAGTACCAAACTGTTTTGATTACTGTCATCTTATAACAAACTTGAAACTGGGAAGTGTGAGTCCTCCAACTCTGTTCTTTTTTTTTTTCAAAATTGTTTTGGCTTTTCAGAGGCCCATGAAGTTCCACATAAATTTGGGGATTGGCTCTTCCATTTCTGCAAAATGGACTTCTGGAGTTTTAATAGGGATTGCAATGACTTTGCGTATTGCTTTGGGTAATATTGACATATTAACAAGTTAACTCTTCCAAACCATGAACATGAAATGTCTTGCAATTTATTTAGCTCTTCTTTAATTTCTTTCAGCAGAGTTTTGCCTTTTTCAATATACAAGTCTATTGGATCCTTAGTTAAATTTATTCCTAAATATTTTATTCTTTTATGTGCTATTGTAAATGGAATTTTTTTCTTAATTTCTTCTTCAGACTTCTAGTGTACAGGAACACAATTTTGTGTGTGTTGTACCCAGCCACTTTGCTGGATTCATTTATTAGGTCTAATAGGTTTCTTGTGGATTCCTTTGGGTTTTCGATATATAAGATCATGTCATCTGCAAATAGAGATAGTTTTAGTTCTTCTTTTCCAATTTGTATACCTTTTATTTCTTTTTTCTTGCTTAATTACTCTGGCAAGACTTCCAGTAAAATATTGAACAGTGGTGGTAAAATTGTGCATCTTTTTCATGCTCTTGATCTTAGGGGAAAAGCTTTAAATCTTTCACCATTGAGTATGATGTTAGCTGTGGATTTTTCATAAATGTCTTTTATCATGTTGAGAAAGTTCCCTTCTATTCCTACTTTTCAGAGTATGTTTAATTAAGAAAGGTGCTGGGTTTTATCAAATGCCTTTTCTGCATCTCTTGAGATACCTATGTAGTTGTTCCCCTTCATTTTATTATGTAGTGTATTACATTGACTGAGTTTTGTATGTTGAATGAACCTTGCATTCCTGGGATGAATCCCACTTGGTCATCATGTTTGATCTTTTTAATATGCCATTGGATTCAGTTTTCTAGTATTTTGTTAACGATTTTTGCATCTATATTCACAAGGGAAAATGGTTTGTAATTTTTTTCTTGTAATGTCTTTACCAGACTTTGGTATTAGAGTAATGCTGGTCTTATAGAATGTATTAGGAATTTTTCCCTCCTCTTGAATTCTTTGGAAGAGTTTGAGAAGGATTGGTATTAATTCTTATTTAAATATTAGGTAGAATTAAGCAGTGAAACCATCTTGTCCTGGGCTTTTCTTTTGTGGAAGGTTTTTGATTATTGATTCAGTCTCTAAATTTGTTGATGTTTTCTATTTCTTCTTGAGTCAGTTTGGATAACTGATGTATTTCTAGGAATTTTTCCATTTATTCTAGATTATTTAGTTTGTTGGTGTATAATTTTTCATAAGATTCTCTTATAATCCTTTTTATTTTTGTAAGGTCAGTAGTGATATCACCATTTTCCTTTCCAATTTTAGTTATTTGCATCTTTTCTCATTTTCTCTGTCAGTCTAACTAAAGGTTTGTCATTTTTTTGTCTTATTTATTCCCTCAATTGTTTTTCTATTCTTTATTTATTTATCTCCACCCTAATTTTAATTATTTCCCTTCTTCTGTCCTTGAGTTTACTTTGCTGTTGTTTTTCTAGTTCCTCAAGATATAAAGTTAGGTTATTAATTTGAGATCTTTCTTTTGGGGATGCCCATGAGCACTGCCTTTACTACATCTCTAAGTTTTGATATGTTGCTTATTTGTTTTCATTTGTCTCTAAGTATTTTCTAATTTCCCTCATAATTCCTTCTCTAACCCATTGGTTTTTTAAGAGTATACTGTTTAATTTCCACATATTTGTAAATTCTCCATTTTCCTTTCTCTTATTGATTTTTAGCTTCATTTGATCGTGGTTAAAGAGATTATTTTTTATTATTTCAACATTTTCAAATTTATTTAGACTCTTCTTGTGCCCTAACATACAGTCTATCCGAGAGGATGATCTGTGTGCACGTGTAAAGAATGTGGATTCCACCATTGTTAGGTGAAGTGTTCTATATATCTAGTTTGTTTACAGTATTATTCAAGTCCTCTGTTTCCTTACTGATGATCTGTTTAGATGTTCTATCTAGTGTTGAAAATGATGTATTGAAATTGCCAATGATTATTGTAGAACAATCTATTTCTCCCTTTAATTCTCTCAATGTTTGCTTCATATATTTTGGCACTCTACTGATAGGAGCTTATATTTTGTTATTGTTAAATCTTGTTCAATTGTTCAATTGACCTTTTTATCACTATATAATATACAATATATATAATGTATATATTATCAATACATATATATTAATATATATTATATAATGTTCCTCTTTGTCTCTTGTAACAGTGTTTGTCTTAAAGTCTATTTTTTATTATATTAATATAGTCACCCTGCTCTCTTTTAATTACTGTGCCAGTTTGAATATACAGTGTTCCCCAGATGCCATTATCTTTGGTGTAATCTTGTGTGGGCAGATGTTATCAGTGTTGATTAGATTGTAATTCTTTGAGTGTTTCTTTGGAGATGCACCCCACCCAACTGTGGATGATGACTCTAATTGGATAATTTCCCTGGAGTGTTGGCCCACCCATTGGGTGGGCCTTGATCAGTGGAGCCATATAAATGAGCTGACAAGCAGAGGGAACTCAGTGCAGCTGTGAGTGATGTTTTGAAGAGGAGCTACAGCCAAGAGGGACACTTAGAAGAAAGCACAGGAGCTGCAGATGAGAGACAGTTTGAAGATGACTGTTGAAAGCAGACTCTTGCTCTGCAGAAGCTAAGAGAGGACAAATGCCCCAAGAGCAACTGAGAGTGACATTTTTGAGGAACTGCAGCCTAGAGAGGAACGTCCAGGGAGAAAGCCATTTTGGAACCAGAACTCTGGAGCAGACACCAGCCATGTGCCTTCCCAGCTAACAGAGGTTTTCCAGACACCATTGGTCATCCTCCAGTGAAGGTACCCAATTGTTGATGTGTTACCCTGGACACTTGATGGCCCTTAAGACTGTAACTGTGTAACCAAATAAACCCCCTTTAATAAAAGCCAGTCCATTTCTGGTGTTTTGCATTCCAGCAGCATTAGCAAACCAGAACAATTATTATTTGCATGAATTTTTTTTCCATCCTTTCACTTTCAACCTATTGTATCTATGGATATGAGATGGGTCTTTTGTAAACGTCATAGAATAGGGTCATGTTTCTTTATCCTCTGCCAATCTCTGGATTTTTTTTAGGGAAATTGCTAATAAGGCAAGATTTACTTCTGCCATTTTAATTTTTTGGTAAGTTTTAACCTTTTTTGTCCCTGTTTTCCTCCATTGCTGCCTTCCTTTTTGTTTGGATGATCTTTTAAAATGAGCCATTTTGAATCATGTTATCTTTTCCTTTTGTGTAGATTTTTTAGATACTTTATTTATGGCTATCATGAGGAGTACATTTAGTATCCTAAATCTATTACAATTTTGTTTATATTCATTCCAATTCGAGTTCAATAGCTTACACATACACAGTACTTATATCCTTTCATCCCTCCCTTTTATGTTGTTCATGTCACAAATTACATCTTTATGCATTGTGTGTGCAGCAATGAAGATTTACACTTGTTTCTTATGTATTTAAATGTTCAACCTTATAAGAAGTAAAAGACAACATTACAAATCAAAAAAGAAATGATGCTAACATGTATATCTACTGATATTGTTCCTTACACTGGAGATTTTTATTTCTTCATCCAGCATTGGGAGACTTGCTAGTCTCCTTTCCTTTCAATATGGAGGACTCCCTTTAGCATTTTCTGTAACACGGGTTGAGTGGTAGTGAACTCCCTCAGTTTTTGTTTATCTTGATGTGTTAATTTCTCCCTTATTTTTGAAGGACAATTTTGCCAGGTATAATATTCTCAGGCAACAGTTTTATCTTTCGGCACTTCAAATATGTCCCTCCATTGCCTTCTGGCCTCTGTTGTGGTTTCTACTGAAAAACTGGATGTTAATCTTTTTAAGGATCTCTTAGACATGGCATGTTGCTTCTCTCTTGCTCTGCTTAAGATTGATTCTGTCTTTGACCCTGGCATGGAACTGTCTGATCATAATGTGTTTGGGGATAGATCTGTTTGGGTTCATCCTGCTTGGCATTCAACTTTCAGAAGATTTGGGAAGTATTCTGCCATTAGTTTTCTTTTTTGTTTGTTTGTTTTTTTGTATTTTTTTGTTTGAGAAGTTGCAGGTTTACAGATAAATTGTGTAGAAAATGCAGAGTTCCCATGTTACCCACCCACCCCCATTATTAACATTGTGCAATAGTGTGGTGCCTTCTGCCATTATCTCTTTAAATATTTTTTCTGCCCCTTGATCTCTCTCTTCTCCTTCAGGACTCCTATGATACATATATTGGTATGCTTGATGGTATTCCCACAAGTTCCACCAGCCCTGTTCATTTTTTTTTCATTCTTTTTTCTTTCAGCTCCTCAACCTTTACAGCTTCAATTGTTTGTCTTTGAATTAGTTGATCCCTTTTTCTTCTTCTTCCAATCTGCTCTTGAACCCCACTATTGAATTTTTCACTTCAGTTATTAAGCTTTAAAAAAAATTATTGTAGAAGTTCTAAATTTTCAGAAAAATCATACAGAAAATACAGAATTTCCATATGCCCCCCCACACACAGTTTTCCCTATTAATTATGCTTTGCATTAATATGGTTCCTTTGTAACAACTGGTGAAAGAACATTATTAAAACACAGTCCATTGTTTACCAGAGGGTTCACTGTTTGTGTTGTACAGTCCTATGGGATTTGTTAAAATTATTATTCTAATAACATATATACAACCTAAAATTGTCACTTTTAACCACACTAAAATATATAATTTAGTGTTGTTAATTACATTTACAATATTGTGCTACCATCTCCACCATCCATTACTAAAACTTTTCCATCAACCCAAAAAGAAATTCTTTATAATTTAAGCATTAACTCATTAAGCATACCCCTGGTAACTAACATTCTAATTTCTAACTTTCTGACTTTGTTTATTCTAATTATTTCATATTAGTGAGATCATACAATATTTGTCCTTTTGTTTCTGGCTTATTTCACTCAACATGATTTCTTCAAAGTTCATCCATGTTGTCACGTGTCAGAACATCATTCCTTTCTATGGCTGAAAAATATTCCAGCATATGTATATACCACATTTTGTTTATCCACTCATCAGTTGATGGACACTTGGGTAGCTCTCATCTTTTGGCAATTATGACTATTGCTGCTATGAACATTGGTGTGCATATATCTGTTCCAGTCCCTTCCTTCAATTCTTTTGGGTATATACTTAGAAGTGGAAATACTGGGTCATATGGTAATTCTGTGCCTAACTTTCTTTGTATAGAAATTTAAGTATATAGACTCAGAGAGATGTTCAAAGAAAAGCAAGCAAATAAAATAATGAAGAACTTCACTTTAGGGCAGTTGTTCTTAGGGTGAATTTATCCTCTGGAGGATACTTGGCAATGTCCGGAGACACTTTTGGTTGTCACGACAGGGTGGGGGTGTGCTACTTGCATCTAGTACATAGAAGTCAAGGATGTTGCTAAACACAGTGCAATGGACAGGAAAGCCCCCCCCACAACAAAAAATCATCTGGCCCAAAATGTGATTAGTGCTGAAGTTGAGGACCTCTGCTCTGGGGATAGCAAAAAGTTATACAAGAATGGAAAGAGTCACAGTACACCACTTGGCTCAGTAGTTAAAATATTTACTGAGTCCTAATAACAGACCACTGAATATGGGTTGCTCTTTTCTTTTAAAGTGGAAAAAAATTTATTATGTTAACTTATATTTAAATGAGCTAAGGAAATTTGGACAAAAATTCTCAGCTTTCTCATCTTTAAAGTGGAGAAAACATTGCTCAACTTTGCAAGTGTGGTACAACTCTAATATCTTTACTTATAGACAAGATGATCTTTGATAACAGGAAAAAGCTCCTGCAAGAGCGCCAGAACAACATATTCTCCCTTGCTGCTGCTGTTGTTGTTAATGAAAACTGCACATGAAATATATTTTTTCCAAAACATGAATTTTTAAAATTTGTAAGTGTCATATGCACATGGCCGAAAATGCTAACAAGTCAGAAAGGGTATAATATGAAAAGTTAAACCTCCTCCCTTTTCTCAAAAAATAAGTTTTGTACAAACACACACACATACAGAGAAAGAGAGAGAGAGAGAGAGAGAATCAAACTATAAGGTGTTCTGTATCTTACTTTTATCTTTATAATATATTTTGGTGATTGTTCCATATAAGCACATTGAGAGTTTCCTCATTTTTTTTTTGTTTACTTTTTGTGGGAAGCATTTGGCATCTGCTTGACCTGCCAGGAGCCAGAGCAACTAGGGGCCCCCGCCTCTCTTGCAAGCATAGCTAGTTTTCAATTCCCCTGCAGAGTTAAGATAAGTGTCTAGCCCCCCACCTCCCTCGTAAGCAAAATTAAAGGTCAAATTCTTGCTAAGTCAAGCTCCTATCTCTGTGGCCTTGCTAAAGTCAGTCTCCTATATCTCTGTGGCCTTGCTTTAGTTCTATCTCTGATGCTAGTTTCGCCTTCCCGTAAACCAGCCCCACCAGTAAATCAGCCGTTTGTAATCTTAGCCTGTTGCTAGGGCTTTCCAAGATTCTTCTCTGAAACTTCCTTATCTAAAGCTAATAGCTGAGATGTTCTTTGTCTCCTAAAGCCTGTAGCAAAAAATGCCTAAGTTGCAGCTAAGAACCAATGGTAAATTGCTTAGCTGCAGTTTTTCGTGCGCTTCTGTATCCCTCCCTTTCACCCTCTATATAAACCCTGGATTTTCCCTCAATAAACGAGACTTGATCAGAATCCTGTCTTGTCTCTCTTCTTTGCGTCTCTTGCCCCCCCCCATTCTCACTCCCCCTTTCAGGTCCAGGTTCGATTTTGCCCTGCCGGCCGGGGCAACTTTTTATTTTGAAATAATTTCAAGCTTACAGGACAGTTGCAAGAATGATACAAAATTCATGCAGAGAACTCCAACATACCCCCTACTCAGATATCCAGATCCACCAACTTTTAACATTTTGCCACATTTGCTATATCATTCTATTTGTCTGTCTGTCTGTCTACCTATTTATCTATTTTCTAAACATTGAAGAATAGGTTTTATACATCAGCCTCCTTGAACACTTACTACTTCCATGTATATTTCTTAAGAGCAAGGATATTTACTTATATAACCACCTTAAGTACAGTCATCAATTTCAAGAAATTTAACAATCATGTACTAGAGAAGGGGCTATAAGAGAGAGAGAAGGACAGAAATAAGGAGAAATATGGAGGCTGGGGTAAACGGCTCCATCTGGTGCGAGGTGGATTTCTGGATGCTCCGAAGTTCTCCCAGATGAAGCCCTCATAGAGATGCTGGGAATTAGGGGCTGCGGGCTGGATCATAGCTTCAAAGTCAGCCCCTGGGCTAGCAGAAAGAGGCCATCCCATGCTGTCTTGAGTGACTCCGGGTCATCTTTGCCAGCACCATCCTCAGCCCGGGACACCAGCATTCCCCGAGCAATGCCACCACCAAGCAGCCGCTGGCCTTCACGGTGAGGGCAGAGGGGACTCGGTGGCCAGTGCCAGGCTCACCCCTTAGGCCTCCACCTGTGGGAATGGCCCTGCCAGAACTGCCCTGGACCTTCCCAGATGCTTTTTCTTAAGCTGGGGACACAGGCAGAGGACAGTGACCTGCTACCCAGAGTGTTGAGGGCTCTTTCCAACCCCAGGCAAAGCCTGAGTCCCAGAAGGGGGAGGTGTTCCCAGACTGGTGAGGAAGCCATCCTGGAGCACCGCAGGGGAACTGAACCCTCTGCTTTTGAGGTAGGGGAGGGGCAAAGAGGAGAAAGTCAAGGGCAAGAGAATATTATGAAGGAGCTTCTTAGAAATCTAAAACGAGCAGAGCTGTGGCCTTTCAGTGTGTCCTGACTTTCCCACATTCCTTGACTCTTGGGGATTGTGACATTCATGTCTGGATTGTCAAGGTCACTCTTTTCTCCAAATTCCAGGTGACATTTCACTTGCTCACTCCCTCCTGACTTGTTTCCATGCAATTCCCTCAGCTCCAGGCACTCTGCCAGTCACCTGGTTAAATTACATGGTCAAGAGGGTGCAGCAATCAAAACCTCTTTGGGCCTCAGTCTTCCCCGCTAATGAAGTGGAGGTAAGACATCACCCGGCCACTGCAGAAGGCTGTGACAAAGCGGGTGAGGGGACACTGGAAAGAGCAAACACTCTCGCCCTCAGCTCTGTGATTGGAAATGAAGTTGCTGTGAAGCGAGTCATATTTGAGCCACTTTTCCTGAGATAAAAGGATAAGGAGGGCCCTTTTCAGCAGTCAGTTTAACAGCCTATTACGAAAAGTGTGCCATTTAACACACTTAAAGAATTCTCCACACCCCAAAATTTCCACTGTTGTTTCATTGTTATTGCTCAGTAAATGAGTACTTTCATTATAGTCTGCTTGCCAAGCAGTTTGTATGGTACAATTTTAAAGAGTACTTTCATTATAATCTGCTTGCCAAGCAGTTTGTGTGGTACAATTTTAAATATTAAAAAAAAAAAAGCCGGAGAACCTATGATGGCGCTAGGTGAGACAGAGCAAGGAGACACCTCCATGAAAAACACTGAATAAAAACCAGAAAGTGACCCAGAACGTCACCTCCAAAGTAGCACCAGCCGGACAAGGTCTGCTAAAGCCACAGGGAACGTGCATTTGGTGAAACCAGGAGTCTGCATTCTGAAACGAGTCAGTGAGTTGGCTGAGTCCCTCGGCCACGCTGCGGTGCGGGGAAACAGTGGGTTGGCGTTTGGAGCCCGGGAGCAGCTGCAGATAAGACGGGAGTGGTGTGGACTAACACTTCGGTGTCTGGCGTGGAGGATACCCCTTCCCATACCCACTGCTGATTGTCTCGGGTCCAGGGGAGCAAAGGGG
>PVKY010014060.1:0-10758 GCA_004027775.1 Bradypus variegatus | reverse complement strand
ATGCAAACGCCATGTGACTGATCTAACGGGGCAAGTGGTTCAGGAAGGAACCAGGCGCTACAGACTGTGTAATGAGTGCCTTGCTGAAGTCGGCATAGACAGCCTCCCCATTGACTTGGAAGCTGAGCATCATCTTATGTCCCCATCAGAAGGAGGCAAAGATTCCAGATGGCACTTGACTGAAGATGAGAGTAGATCATATGTGGAGATTGTAGAGGATGGGTCTGCTGATCTGGTCATACAACAGGTTGATGATAGTGAAGAGGAAGAAGAAGAAAAGGAAATAAAGCCCAATATTAGGTAGCTGTAAAGTGGACAAACAGAGCTGGCATGTCTGCATTTTACACTGACTTCCTTTATCTCTCTCTTTCCGTGGTCAGGGTCTAGGGAACAAATTTATCATACTGACTTGAAAGAAATGACTGATTTAACTTGCATGCTTTTCTGAACAGGCCATTGTATCCATTCTGAACTTTGTTGCCCTAAAATATGTTGCTGCACTGGAAAGAAAGACCTAGCTTGCATTGGCATGATGGATGACAACTAATCCTCTTACATTTATTACAGAGATACTGTTTTTTCTTTTAATTGTAGAAGATCTACTTAGCAAAATTTTTTCAAAGAAAATATTTTAAAGAAATTTACCACAACCAAGCTTGTAAGACAGTTTCAAGGTGTTTCAAAAATACATAAACTACCAATATTGAATTTTCAAAGGGAACCAGGTAAGAGGACATTTAAGGATCTGGCAACCCACCTCAGATCTGAAACAACCTATCATTATTCTGATATCGTAAATGTTTTAGTATTATGGCTGAAAACTGATTTATAAAATTTGAAACCATTCATACTTGAAAATTTTTTTAAATTAAAAATTACTCTTATTTCATCAGTACTAGTAAACAAAACAAAGTAAAACAAAAAAACCTAAAGTAGAGCTGACCAAAGATTGTATACAGACATCATTTTCCTAAAGCAGAAAAGTAATATTGACTAAAGGACAAAGTAGTTTGTGAAGATGTGTCAATAAAGTTCTCTTCCTCTCCTACAGAAAAATGAACAAGTGGTTCTGAAGAGTAATTTCTAACATTTATGTAGTGCTATAATATTTATAAAGTGCTCTCACTTAATCATCGAGGTAGATATTATGCCTGATTTGCAAAGGAAAAAATCAAGGTCAGAAAGGTTAAGTGGAGGGACTGGTAGTTGGAAAGGTTCTGATTTTAAACAGTCCTCTTTCAACTCTTTCTATATGTCTCCTGAAATGGCTAAGAATCAAAGTCACACCTCACTAATCTGCACTAATTATAAAAGTAAGTCAATCAGAATTAGGAAATTTGAAAGAAAAGGAATTTAATCATCTTCAACAAAATATATCCTGAACTAGAATTATTCAAATAATGCTAATCATACAGTAGTTATCTAGTGATATGTTTTTGGTTCAAGTTGTTTATATGTAAATTTCAAGTATAAAACTAGTCAAACAAGTTATTCTCTTAAAACTTTAAGCATTTTTCCTTACCTTGATTATATAATATTTCAAAACAAACTTTTCTCCTAGCATACAAAATGAAGTTTAAACTCCTCCCCTGAATGACTTACCAAACCTTCCAAAATTAAGCTAAATTGGAACATTAGTGTAGTTCTAAAGATAAGGCCTAAGTGGCAGAACTAAAGAACTGACCTTCATAAAAGTCACTGCAAGTTATCACAATTAAGTTTGATAGTTTAATTTTGACAGAGCAAGGTGCCATATTATACAGTATTTTTAAATGACATGATATACCTCAGAGTGGCATGTTTTCGTTATCTTCTCTTATTTTTTAATTAATGATTTCCTTGATACCACCTGTGGGCTAAAATGGTAATTTCTAAACATTTTATAAATTTTTTTATAAATCTTTGTTTTATGGTACTTAATTCTGAGACTTTTTCAAGATTACCCCAATGGCAGCTTTCCATTGCTTCAAGTCGAGATGGTGTCTATTGAGTTCTTGTTCTCCCAACATGACTGCTCCTGAATCGGAATTCTTAACAATTAAGTTCTATCCAAATCAGGGTGGGAACATTTTTCACTCACTGGTCCCACCAGAGTAATGATAACACCTTTCAAAATCATAACCTGATTTTTGGTTGATGGAGCCAATCAAAAAAATGGATAATGAGCTTTATTCATGGAAATAAAGTAGTGCTTGCATGTGTATACTCTTAACATACTTTGGTCTGTGATCTAAATGTTCTTTTACGCTGTTATCTTCTGCATGCAAACTTTACATTCATTAGCATGAATGTTAGAAAAGTCCACTGAACACAGTGCCACCAGCACTTAGAGTAATTGCCTTTTCAGAAATAATACTTTCCCATATTGTTTATAACAAGCATCAAGCAATCCCCACAAAAACAACTATCAAGTTCACCAAACTAGTCAGAACATCTGTTACATCTTTTAATATCATAAAAGGGGAACATTTATAACATGTTTGTAAGTTTTTGTAAATACTGACTCCAGTCATCATATTATATATATGTCTAAGGCTTTAGAGACCAATTCTTTTCTAGAGTGAAACTGTCTATTAATTGTTTCTGAGAAAACTGAATTTTGGGGCTTTTAAATGTGGGAAAATGTTATGTAACAGTATCTGTTTAAATAAGCTTTATTTATGCCAGGGATTTTTTTTTTTCTTTAAATCAGGAAAATAATGGAGTTGGTTAGATCAAAGTTTGCTCCTACAGGAATTCTATCAGCTTTGTGAACATCCTTCTAACTCTATTGTTCTTAAGAGTGTCTGGAAGTTTTGCAAAAATGAAGCCCCATTGTACTCGTGCCAAGTGTCTGGAGGAAGCAAAATGGACTAGTTCAGTATTATAAAAGAACATTTTTTACCCAAGAAACCCTTCCTTCCAAAGAACTGTACCATGGTGAAGCTCAACATATAAAGCATAAGCCCCTGTGAGCCTTTCCCCACACCCTTCTGCAGCACTCAGGAGCACACCTTGCAAACCAGGTAACTGGAAAACTTCTTGAATTCCCTTTGAGCACTGTGGTCTCACTTCATCTCTCCTCACTGTTAGCACTGCTGGTATAAGCAGGTTAACCATAGAGTCTCATTTACCGTATCGTATTTAGCATCATTTAGCAAATCACATCCTTAGAAAACAATGTTCCTTCTAAATATATTTATCAGATCTTGAGACTTTTTAAGAACAAAATTTTCAGTATTATGTTTTTTGAGAAATAATAAAAACAAACATGGTTACTGCTTTCATGTGGCCAAGTTACACTTAAAAAAAAAGTTTGATTATTCAATTATTTATGAACTTGGAACTTAATTCATTGAGTTTATTTTGCCAAGTTATACCAAGATATATTGAAATTTCCATTCCTACTTTTTTCATATTTTTGAATCTTAAAATTCATAGTATGGAAAATCACTAAACACAAGACAGCATAAGAAGATATCATGTTTAACTGGGGAGATAGGAGGTACAGGAGACCCTAAACTTAGATTTTTAAATGGAAAGTTCTATTTTATTTTATATTAAAGTAGATCAATATTACTATTTATCATTTTAAATCATATTTTATACTTGCAAAATATAATTATCAGTTATTCTTTATGTATCTATGAAATAGAAATCATCTCACATGAAAGGTAAAGAAATCGAGGCACAGAACAGTAAAGCAATCCAGTCAAATAATGACAAAAATAGGAATTAGAATTACCCAAGTTTTTTGAATCCTAGAAAATCTGCTTAATTCACTGAAGAATATTGTATATTGTATATCACTCTATTTTATAAAGTGACTCTATACAAATAATCAGTTGCTTTAAAGCTGATATCATGTATGTGCTAAATCCTATACAAGATAAATATTATATAAAGCACATATTAGTTACAAGAGTTTTAGTGACAAAATTCAGGTTAGCACAGAAATGATACTATTTGGCCAACTGTTTTGTATATTGTTAAGTGTAATTAATATTTTGTTTTGATACAGGCATTTCTTAAATATTCATGCTAATGGAACCATGAATAGGCGAGAAAAGTGAAATCAACAGAGGATCTATAAACTTCATTTTCAAATATGTCAACCTTTTCCCTACAGAACTTTTATTAATGCCAACAAAAAGGAAAATATTTAAGTATAATGTTAATAAGCAATAGACCACATACAGCAAGAGAAAGCAGGGGACTCAACTTTAAGTGAAAAATATTTTGAAATGTACTTTAAATACCATAATAAACACTTTTATTCATCCTTTTTTGTTTTCTTTTTCACACCAGTGAAAGTCACATGCCATTGGATACTTTATCACCTTTAGACAGAAAAACAGTGACCAGGTTGTCTTAGTTTGCCAGAACTGCTATGACAAATACCACACAGTTGGTTGGCTTAAACAACAAGTATGCACTGCCTCACAATTTTGAAGGCTAAAAGTCCAAGATCAAGATGTCAGCAAGGCCATGCTTTCTCCCAGGGTTGGTAGTGTTCTGGGGATGGCAGTGGTCCTTCACATGGCATTACCTGTCCCTGGCCTCCTCCTTGGCTTTCTCTGACTTCTGGCTTCTCTTTATAAGGCCTCCAGGAATACAGATTAAGGCCCACCTTGATTCAGTTTAGACACAGCTAAATAGGATTTTAGGAGATCCTATTAACAAATGAATCCACACCTTAACTGATAATGCATCTTCAAAGGGTCATGTTTACAAATGGGTTCACACCACAAGAAAGCAGATTAAGAACATGTCTTTTGTTGGGTTACCTGATTCAATCTACAGCACCGGGTAATGCCAGTCACTTCTTTATCTTTGGCTTGATTCACTCACTTGCAAGTATTACATTGAATGCAGCCTAGAAAGTACATCTAAGAATTTTTAATATATTCCTTCACTCTTTCAGATTTCTAGATACACAATTCCATTATACTGATTTTCCTATTGGGAAAGTCTCTTAATTTCTTGTTGATATTACCTACAACTACTTAATTCCCTCTTTAAATAAAGAGTAACTTCTTTTTATTCAACCCATAAGAAAACAAATGGAACTCTTCTACCTAAACCAGTGGTTCTCAACCCTGGCTGCATGTTAGAATCACTTGTGGAGCTTTTAAAAACACAGATGCCTAAGCAAATCAGAGTCTCTTGCAGGTGGGCCCTACACATTTTAAAAAAAAAAAAGCATCCCAGTGATTCTTGGGTGCAAAATAGATCCCCTATTCAAGGTCTTCCTCTGCCCTCCCCACAGAGGTGCTAAAGATGGGCAGTAGGACGCCTGGACCTTCCAGTCCACTGGTTTTCAACCCAATCACTGTGGGGAAATGTTAAAATACGGACAAGAAAATATTAATGTTTGTGAAATTTAATAGGAAAATTACAATAGGTAGTCTTAAAAATAGCCCATTTTTACTTTGGGATCTATTTGCATTTTATTTGATTATGGGTATTATATACTGGGAATTCACACAGTACTTCAAACAAATTAAAAAAAACTATATTATAAATACATGACTGCAATACTCTCTCCTGAAATTTTCTAAGCTTTACTGTTTTCTTTGCCTTTAAGAGAAAGGCACCAGACCACTCTCCAGGCACTGTGAAGCTCAATTGCTACACATTAGAATTCCATCAGTGAATTTAATTAAATAATGTTTTATTCAAGTTAAATATAACATTGAAGAAGTAGGACTCAGTAACTGATTTGTTATTTAAAGAAATCTTTGGACAAATTTGGAAACAAATTTATTCTTTGCTTAACTTCTTCAGTTATCACCAAAAAAAAAAAAAAAAAAACCTTTGAAAATTACTTTTTGGTAAAGTACAATTCTCAATCCTGATACCAGACAAAAGCCTGATGCAAATAACAGCCAATCCATGACACCAGGGTTTCAAAGAGAGAAATAATTCAGTGCTACTAAGCAGGAGAGCAGATGATCTATCAGCCCCAAAATCTGTCTCCCTGAGTTTAAGGAGTTCAGGGTTTTTATGGATTCAAACAATGGGGGGATAGAGTTGTTACCATTACAGTAGTAAGTATACACAGGGCTGAGACTGGGCTAGAATAACCATTACAAACGTATGAACGGGACTGCGACTAGTTGAGTTTCAGTAATTTCAGGTATTCTGCCAATTCTACAATATAGAAAGAAAAGCATCTATTTAATGATTCAGTAATCACAATCATTTAATTCTTAATTTCTCAGTTACAGTATTAAAGGGTAGGAAACCTTCTTTTCCTTCTTGCTTTTCTTTTCAGTCCTGTTTAGCCCCACAACTACTTTTCCTGGAAAGTCATTCACAAAGTCTGGCAGCTAGAACCCGGGAGATGTGACCGACCTACCAGCTGTCCCTAAAGCTAGACACTGCCGATGGGGGGTTGGAATAGAAAATTTTGTGGCGAGTAGGGGGTGCCTAATGAAGAGCTCACATTTGCCAAGTACAGCCTAAATCCCAGTCCCCCGAGGTGGGTCCTCATACCGTCCCCATTCAAAACGGGAGGAAACGGAGGACTGAGGAGTTTAATAATTGATCCCGAGGACTCGCCACTCCTCAGTGGAGTAGCGGGATCATGGCCCGTGCCTAAAATCGTCACCCTACGAATGCAACCCAGCTGCCAGGGAGAGCTAATTTTATTCCTGCTTTGGATAAAAATTGGTGTTACTTAAGTTACAATATTGTGTTCTGTGCGACAAAGGCCACCGAAGCCGCCCCAGTCCCTCTCCTCCCTCCACACATCCCGCGAGGGCCGTGTGGCGCCGAGGGGTGGGCCCTGGCTGCCAGTAAGCGCCTTGGGCGCCCAGGAGTCTGCTACCAAGCTGCAACCCACTGAGAGCAGTGAAAAGGTCTGGGGAGGGGACGGAGGGGGAACCCGTCAGGCTATTGGAGAATGGCTCCCACTCCCAGAACGTTCTACTGCTAGCCAGATCTGGCCAGGGGCACCTCCCTGACATTCAAGTTTACCCAGTGTCTGTTTCTCTTTTCTTTCCTTCTTTTCTCTAACTTCCTTTTCTCCTTTTCCTCCTTTACTTCCTTCTTGAGGAGGCCAGAACTCTCTAAGAGAAGCTTTACGCTTCAAATGTCATCCAGCAACCCTGTGAATAGGTACTATTATGGCTATTTTACAGATAAGGAAACTGAGGCTTATAATTGTGAAAAGACTGGGCAAAATTTGGCGAGTTGGGAGTTTACAAGAAGGAACCCGGAAACAAAGCTCTTATGTAGGGTGTACAGATGAAAATGTCAACACATTGGAAAGTGAGGTATTTAATGATTTCTGGAACAGCATGCAAGGCAGAAAAATGAAATGAAGTCCTGTTGGAGCTTTACATTCAAGGTGGGTAGACATATATATGATCAATACTGATTTAAGGTTGAGAGAAGAAAGTGCCAGAAGTACATCCATTTATTCATTCAATAAATTAGAATCTACCATTTGCAGCCTCCTTAAGCACCCAGACTCGGAGATGGAATTCAGCAAATAATTTGAGTGGGTAAAATATCTCATTTACTAATGCTGTTTTTACACAAAAATGAATATAAATTAAAATGGCCCTTAATCCAAATACACAAGTAACCTCTGCTAGTTTTTTGTTTTAAGTCAATTTTGAGCTATGCTTTGAAGAATGGAAAGCGCATCAAGTTAGGAGACTATTACAATGAAGGGAAAAGAAAATTGATCAATATAACTAAGTGAAACTAGCAAATAATTGAATGTAAGGAATGGAAATACAGTCTGGGGAGTGAGAGGATGAGGGAGAAATAAGGAACATGGAGTTTTGAAAGCATGACATTAAGGATCATTTCTGTAAGTGGTATGTCACCAGGAGCTCTGGAATCAGGAAGACCTGAATTAGGTGTCACTAAAACAGGCCACTAAAAATAGAAAGTTCCAGGAAGGTGTATAAAATAACCAGTAACTGGTTCCCTTGCTCCTTAAGGTAACTCCAACTTTAGCGGGGAGTTGGGACTATATCTATGAATTCACTCCAGAACTTTCATGCAGCAGTGTATCCATAAATTGAAAATGTGGTCACAGTACTTCGTCAGAAACGAAATGATCCAGTAAACCAGAGATCAAGCAGGTGGGATGAGTCCAAATGGCTCCAAAGAGGTGAGTTTCCAGTTGCATTGAAAAAGAACAAGATTGGCAGGTGAGAAATAATTGAACAGAAGAGACAAATCTAGAGACAGAAAGCAGATTAGTGGTTGCCTATGGCTGGGGACATAGGAGTGGCTAAAGGGTAAGGGGTAGTTGTTTTTTGTGGTAGTAAAAATGTTCTAAAATTGATTTGTGTTGATGGTTGCACAACTGTAAATATACTAAAAACCACTGAACCGTGTACTTTAAATGGAAGAATTGTATACTATGTGAATTATATTTTAAGAAAGCCATTACAAAAAAAATAGAAAAAAGATGATCTGAGCAAAAACTCAAAGTAGGAACTGGTGAATTATGGGATGCGAACCTTGCTGGTGAGTGATCATGGGCAGGCTATGTTGGTGGTGGGAAGACTCTGGGGAGGCCATGAAAACAATGATGAAGAGGGAACAGTTACCCAATAATTTGTTCATCTTTCTTGTCATTGTGATACACATCTTGAATATTTAATACTGTGAGTTCTGAGGGAATCAGAAAGGGAAAATAAATAGAAAGCAGTCATCTAGAAAGCCAATTGGTTTGGTGAAAAGGGGAAGGGCAGCTTTTGAAAACAGATGTCCAACTAAGTAAGATAAGGGAAAAAGAAAACAAGGTTAACACAAGAAAAATACAGGGAGTAGAGGAGTCAGAGGAAAACAAGTCTGAAGAGGAGAAAGTAGAAGAGGGAGAAGCAGAAAGGAGTGGCTTTGCTTGCCTTTCTTATAAACTGACTCTGGTTACCATGTCACCCTTGCAGAATAGCACTGGCTATCAGGGTTGTCTTTAGACTGGCTACTCTCTACTCTCCCTTAACCAAGCACTGTGGACATTCTTTTAAGAACTGAGAGTATATGTTGCTGCAAGAAAAATAAAAAGAGAGACAGAGAATTAAGACGGGACAGTAAAGAGGCTGTTAGCATTTATGCTTGCCCCAATAATAGCTCTCACTTATTGAGCATTTATTATGTTTCAGGCACTGTTCTGAGAGCTTTATATGTATACATCCATTTAATCCTTTCAATAGATACAGAATCCCATTAATACTAGTATCATCACCACTTAACAATGAGGAAATTAAGCACAGAGAGGTCAAGCAACATGTCCAAAGTACAGAGTTAGTAAGGACTTAGACCCTGGTGACCTGGCTCCAGTTTGTGCTATTAACCACTATAACAAGACTCTCAGATTTAAAAATGTTAGCAGAGTATTTAAATCTCAGAGCTCCAAGTGTAATTTTAAAATGACTTCTTTTCTCTTCATTTTTAAAATAAGATTTTTAACTGCATTAGGATTGCTGGGGATATCTGGCCTGTGAATAGTTATTTTCCACATTTTAGAGATAAGGAAACTGAGGCTCAGAAAGGTTAAGGAAACTGCCCAAAGTCATATAGCTAGTGAAAGACAATAATTATTTAGCCTTCCTAAAGAAAGAGGCACCAGTAATAAAAGGTCACCATACCACTGTTGTTGCTTTCCTGAAAAGCCATTGCCATAACATTACACACCACCCCATCCTTGACAGTGGGTGGATGGGTGAGCAGACCCTGGTGGTGTGACTTGCACCTTTTAGTCAAAACCACCAGAAACTTTCAGTTACAGATACCTTCTCTTTCTCAGTTAAATCAGTTGTTTAAAATAAATTACTGGATCACAGAAACTTAGAATTGCAAGGGAGTGGAGAAATCACTTTTGTCTGATACCCATGATAAATAGATAGGGAAGTAGGTCCAAGGTCTGACACATAAAGGGTTAGAAATCGAAACTCATGACCTGCAATTCTTATGCTCTTGTAGATAGTTTCAAGAAGCTGACTTGCAGTCCCTAAGAGTTATGTGTAATCCTAAAATTCTCATTTCACTGATCACTAAGTATTAAATGATTATCTAGGAGCTTTCCTTCTATTCAGGGCCAAGACTAGCAAACAATAAACAATTATAAAATTGAATAAACTGGAAAATCTTTTAAAGATAACTACAGAGACATAGTTCAGAGAAGACCACTGATGGTTAGAATGGTTAGGGAAGGCTTCAAAGAAAGATAAGAGTGGTAAGAGTGCAGAGGCTTCAGAGGAGCAGGGTGACACTCGAGAGAGCTGGTGGTCAGGGTGGGTCCTGGGGCTGGTTTCCACAGGGATAAGGAGTCTCCTGGGCTACTGCTTACTTCCGTGATCCCTTTTGGGATTAGGCTGGAGGGTTTGCTTTCCATTACAAGGGTGTGAAGCATCTTCTGCCACAGCAAGGAATTAATAAATAAGGGGCCATAATCACCACCTGAAGAATTTTTAAAGTTTGAATATTTGGATAACAGACCACAGCTTGCCCTGATTTTCCATCTCTGAAAGTCACACTTGAAGTTAAAAATTTCTGTTTCCATAAATCAACAGATAATGTAGAAGTTAAATCACGGTATCTTCTCAAAAGGAAGGGAAATAACAGTTCTTCATGGGAATCTTTTCTTTGTATCTTAAATGTCAATGATCACAAAAACTTCTGGCTTCTCTTCATTATAGACCTGCATTGCTGAATATGTTATTGCCTTGACTTCAGTTCCCTAAAGTTGGGGTTAGAGAAAAAACAAATAGGAAAAAAAAAAGACACTGAAATCAGAATCATGAACTCTAC
>PVKY010014059.1:0-10735 GCA_004027775.1 Bradypus variegatus | reverse complement strand
TTAGTTTGTTCCTTTGGCTGGTCCATATTTTTGTGTTTCCTGGTATGGCTTGTTATCTTAAGTTGTCTAGGCATCTGATTTTCTTGATTAGTTTATTTTGGAGCTTGTTTTCTATCTTTTACCTAGGGGTTTTCTTGTTGGTTACCTTTGTTCTCTGGCCTCTGTTATTCAATTCAACTTATTCTAGACCTCTAACTTAGGTTCTATTTAGCTGATCAAAATTTTTCCCCTCTTGTTTTTTCTGTTTCTTGCTCTGCTCTATGTAGCCTTTTTGTGAATGGGTCTCCTCAGATATGGACGACCCTAGTCAGATTTTCCCAGTCTAGTGAGGCCCAGGTCTCATTGGGAGTGTATGGAGTTTTCAATGTTTGCTGCTATCTCGACTTTTCCTGCAATTCTAAACTTGCATCCGATGTGTGACTGGTTACTGGACACCCCGAAAACTCTGTTTCATATAGTTCTTGGGTAGTTGCCAGCTGCTCTGGGCTCCGTCCCCGGCGGCCGTGGCGGCTCCTCCGTGGGGCTCCAGCGGCGCAGGCGGTGCGGGCCTGGTGGTGGCGGTGACCACCCAAAAGCCTCGGGGGCACTGGGGCGGCGAGCGCCCACTCACCTCCGGCACCACAGGCTCAGGTCCCGGTCTCTCTTTTTGATAAGACAGTCTATTGACTAAAAATTCCAATAAATTAAGGTTTTAAATAACCACATATAATAAAAGTGCATGCTTTTTCTTTAAAAAAATTGTACATTTCTTTTGAAAATAGTATCTGTGGTGTCAGATCCAACTTTTGTTTTGGTTAATCTTTATGGAAGTATATTTTGAAGACATCTTAGGAATAGGGAGAATGGGACTATGAATTTTAGTAGAAATAAAAAAGAGTCTTAATTTCTTTAAGAGAAAAAGACTGTCAACCGTTAGGCAACAAGGTGAGGTTAAGGGGAGTGGTGGACAATACCCACATGGTAAGAAAGCAAGCTGACTCCCTTAGTATATAGGGTTAGGGTGCAACTTCCTCAATTTGGGCTTGTCAATTTCTGGGTGAGACAGGATAAGGCTCTCAGACCCTTGTCTCTGGCTCCAAACCTGGAGGCCTGTCAGCTCCTCCCAGGATGTCCTCATGGCCAGTACTGTTGGTGCCTCTCTCTATGCCATCTTGTTGATTTGGTCAGGGCAAGAAGCCAGGTCCCTGGGGTAGATTTCACCACAAAAGCCTCACTGTCACCCAGCTACCCTGTCCAGTGATTCTTAATATTTCACCTAGAGCAGTCGCAGCAACAGGGAGGAGAAGAAACATAATTGCTGGCTTCCTTGGGCTCATGTTAACTATCTGGAATCAAACCTGGTATCTAAATGAAAAGCAAAGCTTTCTCTATACTGAGAAATTTCCTTACAAGGTACTTACTCAAAACAAGTTTATTGATGAAAAAGTATGTGGGTATCCTGTGATGACAATGAAATGGTGTTCTGTGTAAACAATATGCAGAATCTGTTCTTGTTTCTTTTTAGAACAATAAACCAATTCATGGTCCAAAGTGTGGGGTGATTTTTGGAACGTCAGTGACTTTTTCCTCTACATATATTTGCTTATACCAACAGTGTTCTCGGAGTGTGGGAGATGACTTTTCCAAAGAAATGTTTCACAGTGGTCTCAGATGCCTATGGATGCTTTCAGACTAGCAGCCCACACAGAACACCCTGAGAAGTGGGACAGCAGGGCACGTTAGCTGACTGAGGGGCAACAATGGCTCATAGGCCGTGAAGCAAAGAGACCACGGGCAACAAGTGACTGGAGCAACACGAGGTGGAAAGCTTCACTCCCGTATGGAGAAGCTGGCCAGCCACAGATGGACAGTCAGATTACAAGATTATGCTGTATGACAAAGCTACTGCATTCTCGCAGGAGCCTGATAGGTCTGAGGCCATATGGGATAATTTGTCTTACCCCATGACCCAGACAGTGGAATGCAACTAACATATTTTCTGGCTGGCTTCAGGCCAAACCATATTTCCTGCTTTTTGCATGCACAGGAGTGTCTTACACAGGCTGGTTCTAAATCACTGAAGCAAGTGGACACTTGGACAGTAACTGGTATGTTTAGGAATACCTTGCTTTCTCTCCATATTCTTTACGCAAAGTAAGCTTAGTGGAGTGCAGCCCCCAAAACAAATGATCTTGTCACTCTGTTAGAAAGTTCTGAATTTGCTGGGGTTAAAAAATACTATTTTGTTTTACTGTAGTCATTCAGAAATTATTATTGGTCCTCCACTGAGAACTTCAAGAACCCCAGTGAAGACAAAAAAAAAAAAATCTTGTCTATGCCTTGGTGTGATGCAATTTTAATATTTAGTAACTGTGTACCAAAAAATACATGGGAAGGTGGGATTTCATATTGTAATGTCAGAGTTGTCTCAGCTTTTGCAAGTCAAGAAGGAACGACAGGGCATCAACTCCTTGTGTCCATGGGTAGGTCCTACTGACAAAAAATGAAGTCTGTTACAGCAGCCTTAGCCTCTTTCCCAGGGTAACTCTAAGACACTAGAAATAAAGCATGTGACAGCTTATCTCAGTTCACTCAGAAACCAAAGACAGTTCTCAGAAAAATTAAAAGGACTGACAGACACAATGCAAGGGGTTGTTGATGACATTCCAAGTTCATGGATCAGAAGACTCAAGAAAATTAAGATGGCAAAACTTCTCAAATTGCTTTACAGATTTAACACAATCCCCATCAAAATTCCAGCTTGTTTCTTTGCAGAAATTGACATGCCAATTCTAAAATTCATGTGGAAATTCAAGGGATTCAGAGTAGCCCAAATAATCTTGGAAAAGAACAAAGGTGGAGGCCTTACACTTCGTGATTACCAAATTTCCTACAAAATTATAGTAATCAAGACATGGTGCTGTCAAAAGGGCAGGCATATAAATCAATGAGAGCCCAGAAATAAACCCTCTCCCATTTACAGTTAATTGATTTTTGACAAGGGTGCCAAGACAATTCAAATAGTAAAGAGTAATAAGTCTTTTCAATAAATAATGCTGGGACAACTGGCTAGTCACATGCAAAAGAATGAATTTGGACCCCTACTTCACATCATATACAAAAATTAATGCAAAATGTATCAAAAACAGAGGAAGGCTTATTGTAAAGGTTCCTAGATTGTAAGCTCTTACAGCAGCTACATCTACTCCTGAGTTGTAATGGTTATTTCTAAATTCTGAGATGCTGAGCTCTTTATGTATAACCTGGTCAGTCCCTGGAACTCTGGGTATCTGTGTGACACCTGAGACTCAGAGCCAGAATCTGGCAGCTATGAATGTCAGCATTACCCCATACAGCAAATGTTAAGGAATCTGAAAAAAGAGATCAGACTTTAACTAGAGATATGTATGAAATGGACTTGGTTTAGGACTAAGGTAAATCAGACTAAAGGGTAAAGGATGATAATGATGATGTTTTAAACCACAACTTCTGTGTGAGACAAAAAGAAGAGATATTTATTAGATACAAAATCTATATTTTTTGTAACACACTACATAATTTAACTTGTATGGTCAGTTTATTCAAACAACATAATTACATGGAACGTTGAAAAGGGAGTGAAATCTGGTTGTTGTACAAGTTACCTCCAATACATCCTAGAGTAATTTGGGCAGAGAATAAAAATGTATTGCAAAGCCCCCTTGAGGGACTGGGGGAAAATGTGGAAATATTAAATTTCCCTACCTGGGGTATTAATGATATTCTCATAGGCATTTGGGGCTACCAATTTAGAAGGCCAAGCCCTCGATCTTGGGGTTTGCCCTTATGAAGTCTGTAACTGCAAATGAGAGGCTAAGCCTACTTAAAATTTTGCCTGAGAGTCACCCCCAGAGAACTTTTTTTGTTGCTTAGATGTAGCTTCTCTCTCTAAGCTAACTCTGCAGGCAAACTCACTGCCCTCCCCTCTACGTCGGACATGACTCCCATGGGTGTTAGTCTCCCTGGCAACATGGGGCATGACTCACAGGGATGAGCTGGGCCCTGGCAAAGTGGGATTGAGAAAGCCTTCTTGGACCAAAAAGGGGGAAGAGAAACAAAACAAAATAAAGTTTCAGTGGTTGAGAGATTTCAAATGTAGTTGAGAAGTCATTCTGGAGGTTATTCTTATGCACTATACAGATATCCTTTTTTAGTTTTTAGTGTATTGGAGTAGCTGGAAGGAAATACCTGAAACTGTTGAACTGTAGCCCAGTAGCCTTTATTCTTGAAGATGATTATATAACTATATAGTTTACACTGTGTGATCAGATGATTGTGAAAACTTTGTGGCTCTGACTCACTTTATACAGTGTATGGACAGATGAGGGCCAAAAGTAAATGAATAATAGGGAGGGATGGGGGGTATGGGATTGTTTTGGGTGTTCTTTTTCACTTTAACTTTTATTCTTATTCTTTTTTGTGTGTAGTAACGAAAATGTTCAAAAATTGATTGTGATGAATGCACAGCTATATAATCAACTGTGAACAACTGATTGTACACCATGGATGATTGTATGGTGTGTGAATATATCTCAATAAAATTGAATTAAAAATGTATCAAAGACCTAAGGTAATAGCAAATGTTATAAAACTCTTAGAAGAAAATAAAGATATAAGTAGTCATGACCTTGGATTAGACAATGGCTTTTTTTTCCTTTTCTTTTTTTGTTTTTTTTTTTTTTTGAATATGACACCATAGCTAAGCACCAACAACAAAAGAAAAAAATAGATATATTGGATTTCATCAAAATTACAAACTTTGTGCCACAGAGGACACCATCAAGGAAGTGAAAAGACAATCCACAGAATGGGAGAAAATATTTGCAAAACACTTATCTGATAAGGGACTTGTACATAGAACATATGAAGAACTCTTTCAACCCAGTAATAAAAAGATAGCCCACATTTTTTAATTGGGATTAAAGGATCTAAAAAGGCATTTATCCAAAGAGGATACAAGAATGACTAATAAAAACGTGAAAGGATCTTCATCATCAGCCATCAGGTAAATGCTGATCAAAACCACAATGAGATACCACTTCACACCCACTAGGTTGGATGTAATCAAAAAGTTTAGATAACAATGTTGGTGAGAATGTGGAAAAATTGGAGCCCTCATTCAGTGGGGGTGGGAATGTAAAATGGTGCAGCCACTTTGGAAAACAGTTTAGCAGTTCTTCAAAAGGTTAAACATCGAGTTACCATAAGATCCAGCAACTCCAGTCCTAAGTACCTACCCAATATATTTATATCCACACAAAAACTTGTATGTGAATGTTTATGGCAGCATCATTCATAATAGCCACAAGTGGAAACAGTGCAACTGTCTGTGAAATGATGAATGGATATATAAGGTGATAAGAGATGAATGGAAATAGAATCCAAACAATGGAATAGTATTTGACAATCAAAAAGAAAGAAGTACTGATATATGCTGCCATACAGATGAACCTTGAAAACATTATACCAAGTAAAGGAGTTCAGTCACAAAAGACCACATCTTGTATGAATCTGTATAATACAAGAATAGTAAATCTATAGAGACTGAAAGTAGATTACTGGTGCCTAGGGTGGGGCAGGGTGGAGGGAAGGTGAGCTGGGGATAAAGGGGAAGTGACTGCTAATGGGTACAGGGTTTCTTTGTGGAGTGATGAAAACGGTCTAAAATTGATTGTAGAGATGATGGGGCCCTCTGTGAATATAATGAAAACCATTGATTTTCACACTTTAAATAGGTGATTTGTAGGATATGTGATTATATCTCAATAAAGCTGTTACCAAAAAAAAAAAAATAGAGGCTGCTGGTCATCAGCACTGATCACCATGGCCCTCTCTGATAATTCCCAGAGGTCTTGGTCCATGCTGAAAATAAAATCTCAGCATATGCACCCCTAGCCGCCCACCACCATCCACACTTCCTGGAATAAGCTGGTTTGTGGCAGTAGGGTACAGTGTACAGTGGTTAAGAGAGCTGGCTCTGGAGTGGGATTGATGCAAACCCTGCCTTTGCAATTTATTAACTCTTAGAACTTGTTCAAGCCAGCTTTCTCATCTGTAAAGAAGAAAATAATATTTCCTGTCTCAAAGAATTATGAACCTGTAATAAACATTCAATAAGCATTATTTATTATTATCATTATAGAGCCTTCTTGTGTGTATTTTTCCTAAAAGTTAATGCAACCCTTGCTCCATAATTTCCTAAATGTGACTTCTTTGATCTGGAGGCATAAAATTCTCTTCTGAAATATCTATCTTCTGAAAATATGAACCATCACTAAAGGGGATACTTGACTTGGTATAACCAATCTCTGTTTAACAGTGAACATTAAAAATGATTTGAAGGATACCGAAGCACCATCAATATGAAAACAAATGTCTTATTTTACTTTTTGTAGAAATGAATGCCTATGAATGTACTCAATTCATTTATCCCAATGTTCAATAACTTTCCTATTGAATTCTTGTTGGTCATTTTTCTTAAAAACTTTTAAAATTTTATTAGTTTTTTTTGTCTTTTTAGGATAGGTTTGGCTTGGTGTATTAAAAAGATCAGGCTTTTTTGCACCATAATGATGATAATAATGATAACATTTCCCAGAAGCTTAATTTGCGTCAGGCGCTGCTAAGCCCTTTAGGCATCTTGTGTTTGATCCTGCCCACAACCCTGTGAGGCAGAGGTGGCAGAGCCTGAAGCAACTTCAGAGCCAGAAGAGAGAGCAGGAATCCTCATGGTGAACACAGAAGGCATGGCCTCCCTCTGACCATGGCCTGCATTCAGGCCAGGCAGAACCCAGAAAACAGCCCAAATAGAGCATGGCACTTGCTGTTTATTCAGCCCCTTCAAGCATCCCCATCAGGAGCACCATGGACAATCCCACCACTACACAGGACGCCAACCTCATGTACAACTTCACCTTGAAGGCACGGAGCACCATGCATGAAATGACCACAGAATGACTAGAGCTTCCCTCACATTCACTCCCCGAAGAATGAAATTATGATTGCACCAGATAAGGATGACTCCCAGATCATGATTCAGAATCCAACTGATTAAGACACTCTCTTGGATCCCTCAGTTAGTCCTTAATTTAATGCCTACCCCCCACCCCATCCCCAAGAATAATAGTGTTAGTCATGCCCAGCCAACCAGTGCATGGAAATTGCCTTGGAGCCTATTTGCCCACCCAGTGGCCAAGGCTGGGCTGGCAGCTCTGCCCACACTACCAAGGGATCCTTCTCAGGATCCTTCACTGTGGGGTTTGGAGCAAGAGTTTATGACAAACCCACACCTGGCTTCCTTCTGACCTTTAGTTTACTTTGTGGCTCTTGGAAAAGGCCTTTTCTTTACTAAAAATAACTGAAATGCTTAAAAAAAAAAAAAAGAAAGAAAGAAATCGACATCCCAATTTGCCTGGACATCTAATGCAATCTTCCAAGTATGTACATCAGGAGGAAAAACACTGCTCTTCCTGAGTCACAGTTAGCTTCTTATACTTCCCAGCTGAAACCACAAGGCCCATAAATAAGGAAAAACTCCCACCATATGGTGAGAAAGCTGGTACCAAACCATATTATGAATCTTCATGACTTAAAACACTATTATAAAAAAAAGAAAATTTCAAACTTTTATTTATGGTAATGAATATTTTAACATCTACATATGAATAATAATATTAATATTTAATACTTCCTGTCTCACTAAAGTAAACTTAGTATTTACCTAGTATCAACTTAAGTAAACCTAAGTATTCTTATGGTTTATTCCAATCATTATTTCCTCAATAGTCAAAAAAAAATACCACTGAGGTCCTACTGAACACTTCACATCAATTCACATTTATTCCCCTAGTGCTGGCCTGAATTCTGATATTTGGATCCTGGAACACGTAGGCTCAAGAGTACTGTACCTGCAAAAATCTACAAAAAGCTGTCACTGGATGGCAAATTAATTAGACCTAGCAACAATATTTCTGAAGTAAAAATGTGTCCATTTATGGATATGTTACCAAATTTTCATTTTTTTTCCTGAAATGTCAACCTGTGTGTGTTTCCCTGGAGTAGCAGAACAGCATGAGGTGTTAAGTTGGCCGGCTTCCCATTTCTAGCTGCGGCCCTTGGCTCTCACCTGACCATCCGGGGAGGCAGCGGCAGTGGCCTGAGGTGGCATGGCAGCCATCGGCGTGGCTGCAGTCACAGCGCTCAGCACAGTCGAGCCCATATGTGCCATCCTGCGTGAGACAGCATCAGAGACGAGAGTAGGATGTGAGGCGTGATGGAAGACAGAAGGGCGTCAACCAGATATGTATCCTGCTCTCCCAGGGCACCTCTCGGGTACCTTTCCCATGTCTTCTCCCCCTCTTCCCCCAAAGCTATAGGCCCAGGGGTCCAGGTTTTAAATCACTAATACCTCTGTTTATGCCTGACATAATGGTATGAATAGTGAAACAAACAGCTTGTTCTTGCCCCCTTATATGCCAATTAATTAAAAGAACATCTTATCAGATCATAAGTCTTAGTTCATATTCTTTTTCCTTTTGCTCCTAAAGAATTTGCAAAACAGCTCAGGGTTCCCTACAACACATTTTATTCTTTGATGGGAAGGGAGGGCCATGGCCCAATAAAGCAGCTCCAAAATTAAGAAAATCTTATAACTCTAAATAATTTGAATTCCATAAGTTGCCCATGGGATAGATGGAACTAGAAAGAGAAATGAAAACCTTTTGCTCCTTTTCTCCTAATTGCTATCCTCCTTTCCATGGAGAAGTCTAAAGAACGTGAGGTATTCTGTGTCAAGTTTCCAAGAGAAGCTGTAGTACAGGTTGGGAGCCTCTCCTCATACTTTCCCTCCCAGGTCTTTATGTTTTCATATGCACATCAGTTCTGGTGGCCCCATGGAGATGAGACTCTTCTTGGACACGACAATTTAGTTTGTTGGAGAGAACTAAGAGAAACATTAGGTGCACAATTACCAAGAGAGGGGAGTATGAGAACCAGCATAAAACAGCTAGTGGGTGCCAGATGGTATAATCACTTGTCATTTTCCAGAACTTCCTAAAAGTTTAAAAATTAAACCATTTTTTAGACTCCCCTAATGTTTGTTATTGCTGCATAGGATTTAGCTTTGTCATGCTGGTTACACATTTTCAGAGTGGAACGATATGAGCCACTAAACCATCAGCCTTTACTGATTTAGTAAAGTGCCGGCGTATAAGAAAGGACAAGATTGTGCCAAGGGCTTTGCTTTGTTTACAGTCAGATGGGGAATCAAAGGCAATCTTCAAGTCCATTTCAAAATACCAATAATTTGGTCGAATGAGAGGCAGCAAAGCTAACTTAACTCCGTCTGAGAGGTTTGGAGGGCCTGGCAAAGCCCATGGCAGGGTCCTCTCTGGTTGGGAGTGGGCTGTACTTAATGAGGAGAAGGCCCAGGGAGAAGAGCCTCTGCACAAGGCCCCAGAGAGCCCGTCCAGTGGGGTCATGTCGTTGCCTCACTGTCAGAGTAATCTCCTGGAGGGAGAGAACACACTCCACTGAGAGGATGCTTCATGGCTCAGGAGAAAAGAACTGTGGTAGGTGGAAAGGGGGAAGTAACAGAGGGAAAGAACTGGCCAGGTGCTAGGGGAAGAAAGAGAAAACACACTACTAGCGAATGTGCTTCCCATTTGTACCCTTTGTCAGCTTGCAGCAGATGCAGTATGGGATTGCTTATCCGTAGATATCCAAAGTGGGGCAAGAGAATTGAATCAGCCTTGAATTGGGTGAAATCAGGATATTCTCATGACTTCTGAGATATTTTTGTGAAAAGACAGCTGTTTCCAAACCTTCTTTCACCACCTCACTGAGCATTTCTGTGACACCAGTCACCACCCTCCTTTCAACTCCCCGCCACTTTCCACCCCAAAGAGTGGATGATTTCCATTATAATGGAACCAAAATATTTGTGGAGTTGACAGGCATACACTGGGCACTTGACAAATGCTACTGAGTAGCTGCCACCAAGAGACGGGGGTACTAAGAACAGAGAAAATAAAGAGGAGGGAGCATAGGGGTAGAGAAGAAGGAAAAGAATGCAATATCTTTTACAAAGCCTACCTATCCACTTTCCATGTCTATCCTTCAGTTCCAATCCTATATCCAACTTGAACCCCAACACCTTAATTCTTCTAACAGTTACTGAGGGTTGGTTCACACTTAGTCACTTTAACAAGGAAAATTGCAAAAATATGCCAAACCCCCATCACTGACTCCTCCCAGGCATTCCACCTTGGTGCCTTGGTTTGGGTTTACCTGGCAGGGAAGCTCGCATTTCTCTCCACGCCATCCTGGTGCACACGTGCAGGTCCCGTGCAGGGTGTTGCAGGCTCCCCCATTGAGGCACTGGCACGTTAAGTTACAGCCAAAGCCCCAGGTGCCGCTGGGACAGCGGATGGAGCAGTCCACCCCGTGCCAGCCTGCCACGACAAGAATGTCGGAGCATGTGAGGAAGCAAAGGCAGCAGGGGGTGTTGCTGAGCCTTTCCAAGCCACATTTCCCTACGAGACATCTTGGAGATGCACAACAGTGTCCCCCAGCCCCAGCAGCAGCCAGCATTGGCCCTCCATTAAAGGCCTCCATCAGAAATGAACAAAAGGCACCCCTGAGTTCCCAAACAATGTGGGCTGTGTGATCTGTCAAGGATGCCAACACTGAGAAGCAGTTCTGGGCTTTTGAGGAAGAG
>PVKY010014058.1:0-10742 GCA_004027775.1 Bradypus variegatus | reverse complement strand
TTCCAGACTGGGAGCTCTGTGGCTGTCAGAATAGAACATTTAAAGATACACCTTAGGCTATTGTCTGATAAGTACTCTCCAGCAGCTTCAGTTCCACCCTTGCTGGGGGTTTTTGAGATGCAAAAAGATAAGGAATCAGTGAGAAGCCAGAAGGGACAAAATGTAGGAGAAAAATAAATGGCTCTTTTGGAATCTGGGAATGGGTGCCCGCTTTTAGGTGCCCCCACCTCTTGGACCCCAGCCCTTCATCATCACCCCCAGCTCCCAAGATCAGTCAATCAACCTGTTAATTAATTCTGCAGCTGAGGCTGGGCCGATCCCCTCCTCTTGCCCCCAGCAGACTGCTGTTCCCTGGTTCCGTTTCTTCCTTTCCCCTTTTCAGGGAGTCAGCAACAAAACAGTGTGTGAGATCTGGGTGGGGAGGGGCACCAGACCTCTGGTCCGGGGATCTTACAATGTTTACTGCGATCTCGGCTTTTCCTCCAATTCCAAACTTGCATCCGATGTGTGACTGATTATTGGACACCCCGAAAACTCTGTTTCATGTAGTTCTTGGGTAGTTGCCAGCTGCTCTGGGCTCTGCCCCCGGCAGCCGTGGTGGTGGCGGCTCCTCCGTGGGGCTCCAGCGGCACAGGCGGTGCGGGCCTGGTGGCGGCGGCGACCACCCAAAAGCCTCGGGGGTGCTCGGGTGGCGAGCGCCCACTCACCTCCGGCGCCACGGGCTCAGGTCTCTTCCTTCCTTTTTAATGTAAGCATTTAGAGCTATAAATTTCCCGCTCAGCAATGCTTTCACTGCATCCAATAAGTTGTGATGTTGTAGTCTTGTTTTCTTTCATTTCCAAACACTTACTAATTTCTTCTGCAATTTCTTCTTTGATCCACTGATTGTTTAAGAGTGTGGTATTTAACATCCATGTGTTTGTGAAAGTTCTGGTTCTTCAGTGGTTGATTTTCAACTTAATTTCATTGTGATTAGAGAAAATGCTTTGAATAATTTCAATGTTTTTTAAATTATTAAGACTGTTTTGTGCCCCAGCATATGATCTATCCTGGAGAATGTTCAATGAGCACTTGAAAAGAATGTATAACCTGCTATTTCGGGATGCACTGATCTATATATGTCTGTTAGGTCTACTAAATTTGTCATATCATTTAGTTTCACTATTTCCTTGTTGATCCTCTGACTAGTTGCTCTATCTATTGAAGAGAGTGGTGCATTGAAGTCTCCTTCTATTAATGTAGAAACATCTATTGCTCCCTTCAGTTTTGCCAGTGTTTGCCTCATATACTTTGTGTCTACTTGTAGGAGCAGAGACATTTATGATAGTTTTTCTGCTTGGTGGATTATTCCATTTATTAATATATAGTATCCTTCTTTTTTAAAAACATCTTTTAAATAATTTTAAAATACATTTTTATCTGATGTAGTCTAGCTAACCTAGCTTTTTTTTTTTTTTTTTTTTTGGTTATTGCTTACATGGAATATCTTTTTCTATCCATTCACTTTCAGTCTACTTGTATCTTTGGGTCTAAGGTGAGTCTCTTGTAAACAGCATATAGATGGATCATATTTTTTATCCATTCTGCTAATCTGTGTCTTTTTATTGGGGAGTTTAATCCATTAACATTCAATGTTATTACTGTAAAATCTGTCCTTGCTTCATCCATTTTATCTCTTGGCTTTTAATTGCCAGATCTAGTATTTTTTTTCTTTTTATCCTTTTAGTTACCCTTACTGATCATCATTTCTATACTCTCCTACAAGTCTCTCTCTCCTGTCTTTTTTTTTTTTTTCAGCTGATGGAACTCCCTTTAGTATTTTTTGCAGGGCAGGTTTCTTGTTAACTAATTCTCTCAGCATTTGTTTAGCTGTGAAAATTTTAAACTTTCCCTCACTTTTGATGGACAGCTTTTCTGGATAAAGAATTCTTGTCTGGCAATTTTTCTCTTTCAGAATTTTAAATATGTCATACAACTGCCTTCTCATCTCCATGGTGCCTGAAGCCTCCGTGCTTAGCTTATGTGACTTCCCTTGTATGTGGTGAATTGCTTTTCTGTCGCTGCTCTCAGGAGTCTTTACTTCTCTTCAGTATTAGATAATCTAATTACTATGGGTCTCATAATGTGTCTATTTGGATTTATTCTATTTGAAGTTCATTGGGCTCCTTTGATTTGCATATTCATGTCTTTTATAAGGGTTGGGAAGTTTTCTCCAGTTATTTCCTCAAATAATCTTCCTTATTTCCTTACAATTCCCTTCTCCTTCTGGGACACCGATGATTCTTATATTTGTATGCTTTGTGTTGCCCATTATTTCCTTGCAATCTAATTCAGATTTTTCCATCTTTTCCACTATTTGTCCTTCTGTGTGTTTGAATTAAGTTGCTCTGGATCCTCTAGTTCGCTTACTCTTCTGCCTCCTCAAATCTGCTGTTGTGTGTTTCCTAGTATATTTTTAGTTTGATCTACAGTATATTTCATTTCCAAAAGATCTGCTATTTTTCCATTTATTCTTTCAAATTCTTCTGGTGTCTTCTTGTTATCCTTTAACTCTTTAGCCAACTCATTGAAATTATTTAGAATTGTATGTACATCTTTGATTAGTTGTTCCAGATTCTGTGTCTCCTCCCAATTTTTATTTTGATCATTTGGCTTTGATCATATGGTTTGTGATTTTGTTGTTGTTGTTGATTTCTATGCATTTGATTATCTTGATAAAGTTACTTTGAAAGTTGGCTTCCCTTGCTCATTTAATACTTCGTTTTTATTTGGGTTTATGTTGAAGTTCTCCTTAGGCACTTGGTTTGTCAGTAATTCCCAGCCAAACCAAGATCAGGGCCCAACTCAAGGGAAGCAGCTTTTTTCAAGAATTTCTTGAAGGCTGGGCAGAAAAGCAGCTTGCCAGGCTGCACTTTCCGTGTATTCCCAGCAGATGTGCTGGTGGTTCCACTGTTCCCTATAACCCCCTTCTTCCAAACTGTGGTAGCCCACTGAGCAGGGTGCAGACCAGGTGAAAGTCCAATCCAGGCATGCTGGAAGCTACTGGCTCCAGGGGTGGAAGATGAGCAATGTGCACCATGGCAAAGACTCTGACTTGTAGGTGTGATGGATCTGGTGATTCCCAGACTCCTGTGTAGAAATACTCTGGCTGCAGGACTGGGAGGTTTGAGTCCACCAGCCAGCAGCTGGCCCAGGAGTGCACTGCCTTTCACCAGTCAGTAAGACCACCTTGGGGACTTGGGGATGGGGGAAGGAGTACCCGGCATTGCAATGCAGCTCCTTTGCCCTCACTTCTCTTCTTGTGCATGCAGTGAGTGCACTGAGCTCCTGTGCAGGTAAGATCAAGGCAGCGGGACCCAGAGTTTCTCTCCTGCTGGACAATTGTCAGGTTGACTCTACTCTGTGTTCCCTCTCCTCCTAAAGGTGTGGCTTCCCAGACTCCCCCAAGTCCAGGTGCCCACAATGCCCCCCAGGAATGGGGGGTAGGCACTAGTCATTGCAGCAGGGTCTGTATATGTGGCTAAGATGAGTCTATTGTCTCACAGGTTCCTGCATAGGAATACTAGGCTATGGGTCTGAGAGGATTGCCTCTCCCACCTCTCTGAAGCAGAGGTTTGTTGCTGTTTGCCTGCTTGTTCCAGCTGTTGCATGGAAGCAGACCTTAGGAATGATTGTGATTGAATACATGCACCCCAATTTCTCAGTCCTAGTTTCTCCTCTTTTCCATCCACGTCTTCCTTATATAATGCAGAGGTCCTTCTGATCACCCGGACTCTGTAACTTCTGCTTTGGTCGTTTTCTCCTGCTCTCTAGTTGTTTTATGATCACAAGCTCTTTTTAAACAAAGTTTTACATCATGCCTTTTCCTCCTTGAACTCAGATCTCCATTCCACTTCCCCACAGAATTTTATCATAATGTAAATTTTGATACATTCAAATAAAATATATACTTTCACATTTTGGTAATATTTTATTGATCTTTCTGTCATAATTTCCTGCAATAAAAGAAGTAAACAAATGAAAACATATTTTATATAATTTCCAGTGGCCATAAGTATCTAAGTGCTAAGAAGTTTAATTTCTTTATCTTTCTAATTTTTATTTGTATGTGATTTTTATAAGTAGTTTTAAATATAAAAAGTATGTCTTCACAGGAAATGCATTTCTTGATGAAATAGATGGACTCTTACAAAATTAGTTAATATATTCATGGAATAATATTTTTTATTACAAGCAAAAGAAGTTTTATTATCACCCTTCTTCATATTTAATGTAAGCGCTGAGAGACTGGTCACATACATGAGTAGATGCAAAAACAAGGAGATTTATTACAGCAATGACCTTCATTTTCAAATTGTTTAGAAGTTATATATAAAACAAAAATGTAGTAATACATCAACAAAAAATTAAATTAATCTTCTACCAATGACAGCCTCATTAGGTCTTCTTTCAGTTTCTTTTAAAAGAAGTTTTATTAAAATATAGTCACATATCATACAATCCATCCAAAGAGTACAATCATTGACTTTTAATATGATCATAGAGTGGTGCATTCATCACCACAATCAATTTTAGAACATATTCTAAAAATGAAAAGAAAATCCCCATACCCTTCAGAAGTTGCCTTTTAATCCCTCTCTCCTTCCCAAGCCCTGCATAACCATTAATCTGTCTCTATAAATTTATATATATTTGCATTTTCTATAAATGGAACCATACAATATGTTGTACTTTGTGTCTTGTTTCTTTCATTAGCATAATGATTTTAAAAATTGTTACTTTTTTAATTAGAGAAGTTCTAGGGCTATAAAAAGTTATGTAAAAAATACAGTGTTCCCATATACCTCTTATTGCTGACACTTTGCAATAGTTTGGCAACTTTGTTACAATTTATGAAAGAATATTAAAATAATACTGCTAACTAGAGCCCATAGTTGACCTCAGGTATATTTTTCCCATACACCATCCTCCTATAAACACTTTGTAATAGTGTTTGTACATTTGTTACAATTAATGAAAGAACATCTTATATTTGTATTATTGTGCCAGTTTGGATTTATTATGTCCCCCAAGAAAAATCTTTTAATCTGATTTCATAGGATATTGGGATTAGGATGTTTCCATGGAGGTGTGGCCCCACCCATTCAGTGTGGGCCTTGATTAGTTCACTGGAGTCTTATAAAGGGGCTCACAAGCAGAAGGACTTTGGTGCTGCAGCTGAGAGACACATTTTGAAGACAGCCATTGGAAGCTGACACTGACATTTTGGAGAATGCCATTTTGAAACACAACCTGGGAGCAAGCAGATGTCAGCCATGTGCCTTCCCGGCTAACAGAGTTTTCGAATGCCATCGGCCATCTTTCAGTGAAGGTACTCTATTGTTGATGCCTTTACCTTGGACACTTAATTGCTTTAAGGCTGTAAATTTGTAACCAAATAAACCCCCTTTATAAAATCCAATCCATTTCTGTATTTTGCATAACAGCAGCATTAGCAAACTGGAACAACCATTAACCACAGTCCATCTTGCACAACAGGGTTCACTGTATATAGTCCCTTGTTTTATCCTCTAATTTTCCTTCCTGTAGCATACAAAACCCAAAATTTCCCCTTTCACAAACATAACTCAGTGCTTTAATTACACTCACAATAATGTGCTACAAGCACCAATATTTCCAAACATTTACAATAGAATTCTGCATAAATTAAGCATCAGCTCTCCATTATCTACCCCCATTCCTACCCCTGGTAACCTATATTATTGATTCTAACTCTATGAGTTTACATTAGTAATAATTGGATCATATCAGTAAGAACATACAGCATTTGTTCTTTTATGTCTGTCTTATTTCACTCAACATAATGTCAAGGTCCATCCATGTTGGCATACATCAGGACTTCACACCTTCTTATAGTTGAAACATATTCCATCATATGTATATACCACATTTTGTTTATCCATTCATTGGTTGGTGGGCAGTTAGTTTGCTTCCATCTTTTGGCAATTGTGAATAATGCTCCTATGAACATCAGTGTGCAAACGTTTTTTGAGTCCCTGCTTTCAGTTCTTATGGGTATATACCTAGTAGTGGGACTGCTGGATTATATGGCAATTCTATACTTAGCTTCCTGAGGAGCCGCCAAACTGTCTTTCACAGGGGCTGCACCATTTTAGATCCCTACTAGCAGTAAATAAATCTTCCTATTTCTCTACAGGCTCTCCAACAATTGTATATTAGTGGCCATTTTGGTAGGTGTGACATGATGCCTCACTGTTGTTTTGATTTGCATTTCCCTAATAGCTAGTGATGTTGAACATCTTTTCATGTGCTTTTTAGCCATTTGTGTTTCCTCTTTGGAAAAATATCTATTCAAGTCTTCCCATTTTTTTTTTTGGTTGTTTGTCTTCTAATTGTTGAGTTGTAGGATTTCTTTATATATTATATATATATTTATATATTATGGATATTAAACCCTTATCTTAGATTAGTGGTTTCCTAATATTTCATCCCATTGAGTCAGTTGCCTTTTCACTCTTTTCACAAAGTCCTTTGAAGCACTGAAGTATTTGATTTTGATGAGTTCCCATTTATCTATTTTTTCTTTCATTGCTGGTGCTTTGGGTCTAAAGTCTAAAAAACTACTAAAAATTATCACTAGATCTTGGAGATGTTTCCTTATATTTTCCTCTAGTGGTGTTATTGGTACTGATTCTTATGTTTGGGTCTTTGATATATTTTGAGTTAATTTGTGTATAAGGTGTAAGATAGGGTCCTCTTTCATTTTTTTCCCATATGGATATCCATGGGGAATAAAACAGTCTGTCTCAGTTAACTGAGTGGACTTGGCAGCCTTGTCAAATATCAATTGGCCATAGATGTGAGGATCTATTTCTGAAATCTCAATTCAATTCCATTGGTGAATATATCTGTCTTTATGCCAGTACCATGCTGTTTTGACCACTGTAGCTTTGTGATATGCTTAAAAGTCAGGAAGTGTGAGTCCCATTTGTTCTTCTTTTTCAAGATGTTTTTGTCTGTTCAGGGCCCCTTACCCTTCCAAATAAATTTGATAATTGGCTTTTCCATTTCTGCAAAAAGAGATATTGGAAGTTTCGTTATATTGCATTGAATCTTGAGTAGATTAATTTGGGTAGGATTGCTATCTTAAGGATAGTCTTCCAATCCATGAACATATAATGTGCTTCCATTTATGTGGGTCTTTGTTGATTTCTTTTAAAAATGTGTTTTTTTTTTCTGTGTATGAGTCCTTTACAACCTTGGTTAAATATATTCATTGATATTTGATTCTTTTTGTTGCTATTGCTCTATTCCTGTCTTTTGAAGTGTTTTTATCAAGAAAGGATGATGAATTTTGTTAAATGACTTTTCTGCATCAGTCAAGAGGATCATGTGTCTTTTCCCATTCAATTTGTTAATGTGGTGCATTACATTAATTGATTTTCTGATGTCAAACCAGCTTTGTATACCTGGGATAAAACCCACTTAATCATGGTGTATAATTCTTTTAATGTAGTGTTGGATTCAATTTGCACATACATTGTTGAGGATTTTTGCATCTATATTCATTAGAGAAATCAGTCTGTAATTTCCTTTTGTTGTATTATCTTTATCTGGCTTTGAGTGGTGCTGATGTCATAGAATGAGTTAGGTAATAGTCCCTCTTCTTCAATTTCTTTGAAGAGTTTGAACAGGATTGGTATTAATTCTTCCTGGAATTATTGGTGGAATGCACTTGTGAAGCCATCTGGTCCTGGCTTTTCTTTGCTGGGAAGTTTTTGAGGACTGACTCAACCTCTTTACTTGTAATTTGTCTGTTGAAGTCTTTAATTTCTTCCTAAGTCAGTGTAGGTTCTTCAAGTGTCCATTTCAGGATTTTGTCCATTTCATATAAGTGGTCTAATTTGTTGGCATACAATCGTTCATAGTAACCTCATGATTCTTTTTGGTTCTGTGGTGTCAGTGGTAATGCCCCCCTCTCATTTCTGATTTTATTTATTTGCATCTTCTCTCTTTTTTCCTTTGGCAAACTAGCTAAGGGTTTGTCAACTTTATTGAACTCAAAGAACCAACTTTTGATTTTGTTAATTATTTCTCTCTTTTTAAATTCTCAATTTCATTTCTTCCTGCAGTAATCTTTGTTATTTCTTTCCTGCTGCTTACTTTGGGATTAGTATGCTGTTCTTTTCCTAGTTCTTCCTGGTGTGCAGTTAGGGCTTTGACTTTTAGCTCTTTTTTTTTTAATGCAGGCATTTAGGTCCATAAATTTCTCACTCAGCACCCCCTTTGCTGCGCCCCATAAGTTTCAATATGTTATGTTCTTGTTTCCATTTGTCCCAAGATATTTACTCATTTCTCTTGCAATTTCTTTTCTGACCCACTGATTGTTTAAGAGTGTGTTAACTTCCATGTATTTGTGAATTTTCCAGTTCTTTGACTGCTATTGATCTGTAGCTTTCATTCCATTGTGGTCAGAGAAAGAGCTTTGTATAATTTCAGTTGTTTTAAGTTTATTGAGACTTTTTGGTGACCCTACATGTGTTCTATTCTGGAGAATGATCAATGAGTGCTTTGAGAAGAATGTATTTCCTGCTGTTTGCAGTGCAATGTTCTATACATGTCTGTTATGCCTAGTTGATTTATTATATTATTCAAGTTCTCTGTTTCATCATTAATCTTCCCTCTAGATAGTCTATCTATTGATGATCATGGTGTATTGAATTCTCTATCTATTATTTAGAGATATCTATTTCACTCTTCAGTTTGGACAGTGTATGCCTTGTGTATTTTGGTGCACTGTGTTTAGGTGCATATATATTTACGATTGTTATTTTTTCTTGGTGGACTGCCCCTTTTGTTAACATATGCTGTCTTTTGTCTCTTATAGCAGTTTTTCATATAAAGTCTGTTTTGTCTGATATTAGTATAGCTACCTCAGCTCTCCTTTGCTTGCTATTTGCATGGAATATTTATTTTCCTCCTTTCATTTTCATTCTACTTGTGTCTTTGAATTTAAGGTTAGTCTCTTGTAAATAGTTTATAGTTGGGTCATGCTTTTTCATAATCCATTCTGCTAATCTCTGGCTTTTGATCGGAGAGCTTAAGCATTTACACCTAAAGTAACTACTGATAATCCAAGACCTCTGCCATTTTGCTGTTTAGTTTTTGTAATTCTTATTCTATTTTTGTGCTGTAGTTCTTCCATTGCTGCCTTCTTTTGTATTTAGTTGATCTTTTCTTTCTGTGGATATTTTCTTTGTGGTTACCATGGGGCTTAAATTTCACAACCTAATGACAGTCATGTTTGATTTGATAACAATTTAGCTTCAATAGCATGCATACACAAACTATGTTATATAAACTATCCCACCAACTTTGTTATTCTTGTCATAAATTACATCTTTATGCATTATGCGTACAAAACCATAGATTTAGCAATAGTTTTTATGCATTTGCATTTTAGATCCTGTCAGAAGTGAAAAGTGGAGATACAAATAAAAATTTTAATAGCACTGGTGTTCATATTTACCATATAGTTTTTTTTACCAGAGGTCTTTATTTCTTATTTGCTTTTGATCTACTATCTAGTGTCCTTTTCTTTTTCCCTGAATAACTTCCTTCAACACTTCCTGTAGTGTCAGTCTAATGGTGATCTAGTCCTTCAGCTTTTGTTTATCTGGGAATGTCTTATTAGTTCCCTCATATTTGAAAAACAGTTTTGTGGGATATAGAGTAGTTGGCTGGCATATTTTTCCTTCCAGCATTGCCTTCGTGCCTCCATTGTTTCTGATGAGAAATTGGCACTTGGTCCTATTGAGGCTCCCTGCTACAGTGGACACATTGTTTCTCTCTTGCATCCTTCAGGATTCTGTCTTTGTTTTTGGCATTCAACAGTTTGATTACAATCTGTCTCAGTGGGGGCCTCTTTGAGTTTGTACTCTTTGGAATTGAGTTTTAAGATTACATATTCATATCTTTCACTAAATTTGGGCAGTTTTTAGTCATTGTTTCTTTGAACACTCTTTCTGCTCTTTTCTCTCTTTTCCTTCTGGGACTCATTGGAGTGCACTTATGGTGCTCCACTGGTCTTTTAGGTTCTATTCACTTTTCTTCATTCTTTTTCCTTTCTGCTCCTCAAACTGAATAATTTCAATGCTCTTACATTCAAGTACACTGATTCTTTTTTCTGCTAGTTCTAACCTTCTATTCAAATCATTTAGGGAGTTTTTTATTTTGTTTATTATGACCCTCAGTTTCAGTGCTCATGTTTGGTTCCTTTTTATGATTTCTCTATTTAGAAATTCTTTTTTTATTCATCTATCGATTTCCTGATCTCCTTTAGTTCTTTGTTTGTGTTTTCTACTAGCTCTTGACCATTTTTAAAAGTCTGTGACTGGTATGTCCAAAGTTTGGTCTTTCTTGTTGATGATTTGTAATGTTTTATGTTCCTTCTTTGCTTGAGCCATCCTTTACTGTAGTTTGCATACCTTGTAATCTTTTGTAGCACCAAATTTTTTTTATTCATTTTATTGAGATATATTCAGATGCCACGCAGTCATACAAAACAAATCGTAGATTCGATTGTTCACAGTACCATTACATAGTTGTATGTTCATTACCTAAATTAATCCCTGACACCTTCATTAGCACACATACAAAAACAATAAGCACAACAACCCGAAGTGAAAAAGGACAATCAAAGTAAAAAAAAAAAAAAAAAA
>PVKY010014057.1:0-10743 GCA_004027775.1 Bradypus variegatus | reverse complement strand
CTCTCCTCTTCCCTCAGTGCTCTCCTCGGGCCCCACTTGGGCCAGGCAACTTGCAACAGGCATTTCCAGAGAACGCAGGACCCTGACTAACTGGCAATTCCCCAGATGACAGGGAGCACCCCTACACAGAAGGCCAGCAGTCAAAGGAACTCAGCCAGCAGGAAGCCCACTCCTCCTCCATCTCCTGGAAAACAGGAGAGCATTTATGTAACCTAAACAGGCAGTTGGGGAAATATTCTATTTGTGCACACGATGCCTAAACATCAAGATGAAGATATTTTAAAAAGTAGAGATAATACAAATATACAAATACTGATGTCCTTACAAAAATACACTTCACAGATTTTGAAGTAAACACGTAAAACGAATTCCACACTGATTTACTGTTCCAGTCAAGTTTATAAAGTTTTCTGGCTCCTCAAATGTCAGAAACCACTACTATCAAGTCTTCTGTACCCCTTCAATGAATATGATGACATTATAGGACACTGCACCCAGAAACAACAGAACATGAAACACTTACTAAGAAAGACCATTCTCTGGGCCATAAACAAGTCTCAATGAATTTAAAAGGTTCCAAGTTACACAAAATACATTCCCTTATACCAGGGGAACTAAATTAGAAATAATAACAGAAAAAGATCTGGAAAATCCCTTCCAAATATGTGAAAATGAAATAGCAATCTTCTAAATAATCAATAGGCCAAAGAAGAAATCTAAAGGAAAATCAGAAAGTATTTTGAATAGAAAAAAAATGAAAAGACAACATGTCAAAATCTGTGGGTTGCAGACCTGACTCCCAAGGGTGTAAATCTCCCTGGCAATACAGGATATGACTCCTGAGGATGAATTTGGACCTGACATAGTGGAATTGAGAACATCTTCTTGACCAAAAGGGGGATGCAAAATGAAACAAAATAGTTGCAGTGGCTGAGAGATTCCAAAAGGAGTAGAGAGGTCACTCTGGTGGGCATTCTTAAGCACTATGAAGATAACACTTTTTAGGTTTTAATGTATTGGAATAGCTAGAAGTAAATACCTGAAACTGTCAAATTGCAACCCAGTGGCCTTGACTCTTGAAGACAATTGTATAGCAATGTAGCTTACAAGGGGTGATAGTGTGACTATGAAAGCCTTGTGGATCACACTCCCTTTACCCAGGGTATGGATGGATGAGTAGAAAAATGGAGACAAAAACTAAATGAAAATAGGGTGGGGGGTGATAACTTGGGTGTTCTTTTTTATTTTTATTTTTTATTCTTATTTTTACTTTACCTGGTATAAGGAAAATGTTCAAAAAATAGATTGGGGTGATGAATGCACAACTTTGTGATGGTACTGTGAACAGCTGATTGTACACCATGGATGATTATATGATATGTGAATATATCTCAATAAAACTGAATTTAAAAAAACCTGTGGAATGCATCTTAAGCAGTGCCTAGAGGGAAATTTAAAGCACTCAATGCCTCTATTGGAAAAGAAGGAATGTCTTAAACCAATAACCTTAAACAAAAACAAATTAAATCCCAAGTGAGCATAAGAAAGAAAATAATAAAAAGAAGAGCAGAAATCAATGAAACAGAAAACAGAAAGACAATAGGGAAATATCAATAAAACTAAAAGCCAGTTTTTGAGATCAGTCTAGCCAGACTGATCGGAATTAAAAAAAAAAAAAGAAAAGACAAAATTACCAGTATCAGGAATGAGAGAGATGACATCACTATAGATTCTAAAGTTATTAAAAGGATAATAAGGAAATACTATGAACAACTTTATACCAACAAATTAAACTATTTAGATGAAACAGACAAAATATTTGACAAAAATGACAAAAACTCATTTAAAAAGAAATGGAACAATTGTACACTGTGGATGATTGTATGGCATGTGAATATATCTCCATAAAACTGAATTAAACACATACACACACACACAAAAAAAACAGAAGTGGTGAAAGTGTTCAGAGGCTGATTGTGGCGACGGATGTACAACCATGTAGTAATGCCGTGAGCCACTGATTGTGTGATGTGTGGTTGTACCTCAATGGAACTGCATTTTAAAAAAAAAGAGAGAGAGAACCTGAATTTTTGTGTGATGTGTGGTTGTACCTCAATGGAACTGCATTTTAAAAAAAAAGAGAGAGAGAACCTGAATTTTCTATTGAAGGAAATTAATCTGTGGCTAAAAACCATCCCACAAAGAAAATTCCAGATCAAGAAGCCTTCACTGGTGAATTCTATCAAACATTTAAGGAAGAAATAATATTAATTCTACTCAAATTCTTCCAGAAAACTGAAAAGGAGGGTATACTCATTCTATGATTCAACACTGCCCTGATACTAAAGTTATGCAAACACATTTTAAGAAAACTAAAAATAAATATCTCTCCGAGATACACAGATGCAAAAATTCTCAAGAAAACTTTAGCAAATTGAATCCAACAATGCATACCAAGTAGAGTTTATCCTAGGAAAGCAAGGTGGGGCTGACATTTAAAAATAAATGCAAAGTGCTATACTGAAAGACTAAAACAGAAATCATAGGAGGAATTAAAGCTATAAAACATGCAGAAGAAAACAAAGGAGAAAACCTTAGTGACTCTGCCTTTGGCAAAAGTTTCATAAATACAACACAAAAAGCAAAAATACATATAAAAAGAAAAAATTAAACTTGCTCTTCAACATATTTAAGGAATTAAAAAGTTAAGCCACAGATTAAGAGAAAATATTTGCAAAAGATACATCCAACTAAGGACTTCTATTTAGACTATGTAAAAAACCTCTACAACTCAGTAAGACAAAACCACAGTTTAAAAACAGGCAAAAAATCTGAACAAACACTTCACCAAAGCAGATATATGGAAGGAAGCACTGAAAAGATGGTCAATATCACCTGTCTTTAGAGAAAAGCAAACCTAAACTACAATGAGATAGCATGGCACCAGAACCGTTCCAACTAAAAAGACTAACAAAACCAAACCCACTGGTGATGAAGTGGAGCAACTGGAACTCATACACTGCTTATAGGAAGAGAAAATGACATGACTGCTCCAGAAAAACAGTCCAAAATTGTTTTACTTTTTTAAGTAATCACACACTTACCATACAATATAATCATTTTATTCCTAGGTATTATCCCTAAAGAAATGAAAGCAGGTGTCCACACAAACACTTGTACTCAAATTTCCCAAAAGCTTTTTGGTAATAGCCAAAACCAGAAACAATCCAAATACCCATGAATCAGGAGAATGGATGAACAAAATGTACCATATCCAGAGCATAGAATCCTATTCAGAAATAAAAAGTGAACTACTGACACATGCAAAAACATACATCCCAATTCAAAATAATTAAGTTGTGTGAAAGCAGCCAAGTTAAAAAAAGTACATACTGTACAATCTCATTTACATGGAATTCTAGACAATGAGAAGTAATCCATAGGATCGGAAAGCACATCAGTGGTTGACTACAGATGGGGGTAGGGAGGGACAGAAGGAATGCTTTAGGTATAATGTTAATTGACTGTGACAATGATTTTATGGATGCTTACAGATGCCAAAACATTTTAAATATTTAAGAGCATACTGAACACTTTAAATTTGTGCAGTTTATTGTAGATTAATTATACCTCAATAAAGCTGCAAAACGGGGAAAATAGAGCAAAGAGAACAATAAATCAATCTAGGACAATCAGTATCAAGATATCCAGAAACAGAGAAGAATTCAAATTCAAATTTTAAGCCTAGCTAATGATCACTTATGTGTACAAGGGTCGAATGGAAACATTTTGGGGCCTGCAATGACACAGAAAACTAAATTCTTAAGAATTCAATTGAAAATAGAAATCAAAGAAAATTTTAAGCCATGAAAGATGATGATTCAGAAAACAGTCTTTCCCACTGAAAAAAGGAATAAAAAATTCTTGGGTAAAAGTTCTGCAGCAAACCTACAGAAGGGCCAGGGGTGACTTGAACAGAAGTAAAGGAGTCTCCAAGGAGGAGGACTTGATAAAGTACCTGGAATTATGGCGAGTTGGGGGCAGGGGGATCCAAACATATAAAAGGGAAAAAGAACAGTAATACCAGGAAAAAAAAGAGAAAGCAGCACAAGAAACAATCACAGTTGGCAACCGAATCTGCACAGTTACAACCACCAACAAAACCACTTGATTTTTCAGCTTTTAAAACAAACCTGTATAGCCAAAGCCCTGACAACTTAATTACGAATGCCAACAATACAAAAGCACAGATGACAAGTTTGGGGTGGAGGGTAAAGGCAGCTGGGGTAGAAAAGCTAATACCAAACCTTAGGAAGTAAGATGTCAGGGATACTTTATACAGGTGATGGAAGTAAAGGCATATTACTTAAAAGTTATAAACTTTACCAACAGGAAAAATGAAGATAGTGACTTACTGTATTAGGAGAATAACAGGGGTGGGGGCTGGGTAAGTGACTAAATACTCTCCTGTAATAGCTAGAATTCAACAGAAAGGTCTAAAACCACCAGATCAAGCCTAAGCATGAAAATTTAGAGATAGAACCAAGACAATTAAAAGTGATTGTCTCTGAGTTATGTTGAGTAAAATTAGCCAGAAACAAAAGGACAAATACTGTATGGTCTCACTAATATGAACTAACATTAATGAGCAAACTTTGAGAGTTAAAGTTGAGAACACATTATCAGGAAATAAGAGGGCAGAGATCAGGCATGCGATTCTGAAGGAGTATAGAATGTTCAACAGGATTGATTGTATGGATCCAGAAATGGATAGCACAATAATACCTGATGGTAGCACAGTATTATAAGTATGATGAACAAAGCTGAGTGTGAATATGGTTGAAAAAGGAAGGCTAGGGACATGAATTACACAAAAGGAAAGATAAAGGATAAAACTGGGACTGCATAACTTAGCAAAAACTAAAGTGATCAATGATGGTGGTTAAACGTAGAAATACGGGAAAGTTTTTGCTTGAGGGAGAACAAGTGAATGTCAACCTCGCAAGGTGTTGACAGTGAGATGGCATTGGGGAAAAAAAATACAATCAAGGCAAACTAGAGTCTACAGTAACATTGTCATATGTGTAATATGCCTCCACTAGTATAACAAAGGCAATATACCAAAGCTAAACATCTATAAGACAGGGATATAAGGCAGGGGTATGGGATTCTTGGTGGTGCTGTTGTCTGAGCTTTTTATTGTATTTTACTTTTTTCTTTTATTTTTTATTCAATTTTTTCTCTTTTGTCTCCTCTTCCTCTTTCTTTGTGGAAGAAATGGAAATGTCATATAGATTGTGGTGGTGAATGCATAACTGTATGATTATATCAGGAACCACTGATTGTTTACTTAAGATGGTATGTTTAAAAAAATAAACATAGGGATACAAATGCTGGAGAAAATATGGAGCAAGGGATGTACCTAATCACTGTTGGTGAGGAAATAGCTTCCACACGAGGCTTAAGTATGGGGTTGCCATATGGTCCTGCAACCCCATTTTTGGGTATATACATGGAAGAACTGAGAACAGGGACATGAATGGATATTTGCACACTGGTGTTTATGGTAGCAGTATTCACGATTAGCAATGGATGGAGGTGGTCTAAGGGTACATCAACTGACGAAAACGGTGAACTCTGGTGTATACATACAATGGAATACTGAGCAACTGCAAGAAGGAATGAAGCTGTGAGGCATGCCACTAGATAAATGGACCCTGAGGACCAGTACGTTGAGTGAAATAAGCCAGAAATGAAAAATATACACTATCACACTTCACTAACATGGGCTAACTATAATGTGCAAACTCTGAAAACAATCTGAGAGCATAGATTATCAGGGGAAGGCTTACTGTAATGGTTCTTAGACTGTAAGCTCTTATTGCAGTTACATCTATCTCTGAGTTTTAACAGTTATTTCTAAATTCTGAGATGCTGAGTTCTTTGTGTATAACCTGGTTAGTCCCTGGAACTTCGGGTATCTATGTGACACCTGAAACTCAGAGCCAGTCAGCAGCTATACCAGCATTACCCCATACAGCAAATATTAAGCTGAGAAAGAGATCACTCTTCAATTAGAGATATGAACAAAATGGACTTAGTTAGGACTAAGGTAAGGACGATAGTGACTGTGTTTTAAAACTTCAACTTCTGTGTGAAACCAAAGGAAGAGATGTCTATTTGGAGGAAAATCTTATTTTCTGTAGCACATTATATAATTTAACTTGTATGGTCAGTTTATACAAACACCATAATTACATGGAACCCTGAATAGGGAGTGAGATCTGGTTTGTTTGCACAGGTTAGTGTGAAGCCCTGTTACATCCCAGAGTAATTCAGAGAATAAAAAAGTATCTGAAAAGCCCTCTTTGAGGGATTGGGAAAAAATGTGGAAATATTAAACTTACCCAATTGGGGAATTCCTTAAATTCTCACAAGCATGGGGACTATGAATTTAGTAGTCCGAGCCCTCTACCTTGAGGCTTGCCCTTATGAAGCTTGTTATCACAAAGGAAGGATAAGCCTACTTACAATTGTGCCTAAGAGTCACCCCCAGAGAACCTCTTTTGTTGCTCATGTGTGGCCTCTCTCTCAAAGCCAACTCAGCAGGTGGACTTGCTGGGGGGACATGACTCCCAGGGGTGTAAACCTCCCTGGCAACGGGGAACATGAGTCCTGGGGATGATTCTGGTTCCAGCATCATGAGACTGAGAAAGCCTTCTTGACCAAAAGGGGGGAGAAAAATGAAACAAAATAAAGCTTCAATGGTTGAGAGATTACAAATGGAGTCAAGAGGTCATTTTTGAGGTTACTCTTATGCATTATATAGATCTCCCTTGTTAGTTTTTAGTGTTTTAGAATAGCTATAAAGAAATACCTTGAACTGTTGAATTGCAATCCAGCAGCCTCGATTCTTGGAGATTACTGTTTAACTATAAATCTTACATGGTGTGACTGTATGACAGTGAAAACCTTGTGGCTCACACTCCCTTTACCCCATGTATGGGTAGATGAGTAGAAAAATGGGAACAAAAAGTAAATGACTAATAGGGAGGGTGGGAGAAGGGATGTTTTGGGTGTGGTAGGAGTACACTGGAAGAAACGAAGTTATTTCAGGATATTTGTTTTTCCCAATGCTTTGCTTTGTTTCCTTTGGAAAATTTTTTTTTAATTTGATATATAAAGTTAATTTATAAAAGAAAAAAAGAAGTTATAAAGGTATTTTAACTAAAAAATTGTGGTGATGAATGCATAACTGTATGATGATACTGTGAACAAATGATTGTACGCTTTCGATAATTGTATGGTATACGACTATATCTCAATAAAATTGCAGGAAAAAAGTGGTTGTCTCTGGGGAGTAGAACTGGGAGTAGAACGGGAAAGGGAGCAAGGAACTGCTGCTCTTTATTTTACGTGCAAGTTGCAAGTAAAGTTTAATAAAATTTGGTGGAAGTTAAAAAAAAGTTAAAGCAAGCATTTAGTTTGGCAGTTCCACAAGAAATACTGGGAATGTCACCAAAACAAGCCTTTGGTTCCCCCTCGGGTAAGAGATAAGAAAGTAAAAATCAAGACCTTACCAACTAGACAAAATCAGTTCACACTGAAGAACAAGTACTTCCTTCAAAAACGAAGAGGAGGGACACCATGATCTGCCCCAGTATCTTCCCAATCCAGAAATTCCAAATAATGGTATAACAAGAGCAACAAACGGCCTCTCGCACTGGGAGAAAACCTTCAAGCATGGATAGTCAACAACAAAAAGCTCGCCGCCAGCGATCACTTTACGACGTTGTTAAAGGCTGGACTCAACATCCGCGCATCCCTAACCCGCTCACTCAGCGGACCGGGGAGCGTGGCTTCACAGTCTATAAACCTCCTCCCAAACCCAAACTGCGCGATCCCGGGAGGAAACAAAGCCGTGGGCGGGCCTTCCGGTCCCGAGAAAAACCGGGGAGGGGAGGAAGCCTTGCTGACCCCGTCTGCTCTCGACTCGCACGCACGGCCCTCCCGGGACCCTACTGAAAGTGCCAGCGGCCCACCACGCGTCGATCACGGGTCCCCGCGGGGCCAAAGGGGCGCCCCAGAGACAGGCGGGGGGCGCCGAGACTCGAGGGCCGCGGCCTCGGCCCGCCGGGGCCCCTGCTCCAGCGTGGCGTCCACCCGGCGCCTCCTCACCTTCTCCTCCACGCAGTTGACAATGATGGACGGGTACTTGCGACTGAGCCAGCGGAAGAAGGCTGGGACTCCCATAACGGTAGGTCAGCTGGAGGCGGCGGCCCGGCCCGCGGACGAATGTAACCAGAGACACAGGCACGAGCTGCGGCTGCAGGCACCCGCGCTTCCTCCCACGTGTTCGCGGCGGCCGGAAGTGATGTCACGGCGGCGCTGCCGCCGGGAAAGCCGGGAAAGAGGCGCGGCTTGGAGGGAGGTGGTGTGGTTGGGTGACGGAACTCCGGCTCCCGGCGGGCTGTTGGTGGCGGGGTCTCGGCCGGCTGGGTAGCGAGAGCTAGGGCGGCGGTCCTCGCTTGGTGCTTGCGCTCTCTGTGGTCCAGTCAGAGAGGCCGAGGGATCTGAGACACGGGCTTCCTCGGGACCTCCCAACCCGAGTACTCGGGCGCTCTCAAAGTGGAATCCCCGCGCTCTGCAGGCCCCCGGTGAACAACTCCTTGCCTGTTTAGTCACCTCTTACTTGGAAGAACCTATCTTATTTCACTCTCCTTCCTTCTCATCCATGTCACTCCAGAGTAGCATCAAAGCATCCAACTCAGTAGTTGTTGCCTCTGCTTCCTGGTTCTTCCTGTTTACGTGCCATATTATCTACCCGCCTATCCAAGGGAGCATTTTTAAGGATTTTACGATAATGATGGCTGATTTGCCTAAGTAACTCATTTTTAATTGTTACAGATTGCAATCTTAGCATCCACTACTACCTTCCAGCTACACTTGTAGTTATAAAATAATTGCTAATAGCACTCTTCGGCATTTATTGAGCGCTAACGGTGTGATAAGGGATTATAAATCTCAATCGTCACTTGAACCTTCTGAGGATACTGTTACCTTCATGTAACATGAGAAAGCCAAATTCTATAGGGGTTAAGTCACTTCCTTGTTCACGCAGCTTATGTCACTCCATGTAAAGGTAATTTAATCTACTATCTTTGCACTGACAGGATACTTTTATCCTTTGTTTTCTGGTGGCTTCAAATGTACTTTGCTCATCATATAGAAGGAGAGGTCGGAAAGAGGAGGTATTTATGTCCATTTGCTTAAGCCAGGGAGTTTCCACCTGGAATCCTCTCTTGGCTTCACAAATCCTATTCAATCCTAATGGCTCACCTCAAGAGGCCTCTGAAAGTATTTCCCTGTGCTGTTTTGCAGGCAATATTCATTACCCCCTTCTCTGGTGGTCCGATGTCACTTTCTGTAAACTATTGGTATGGAGATCAGAAAGGTGGTTATCCCACCTTTTACTTAAGTCAAAACTATTCCAGCATATTACCTTACGTTTTTCCTGGAAACTGGCCCTCCTTATCAATTATTTGGTTTCCCTGGGAGGTGCTGTGTTCTTTCAGAAACACACATGTACACATGCATCACAGTGGACTGGGGCAGGGGTGGGCAGCTGGCCAAGTTAGGCCATCAGAGACCTTGCCCAGCATTTTTGAACTTTGAAGCAAAGTTGAATGTAAAAAAGGTGCTCCCAGATAGTTGAAAGCTGAAAGATAAGAACTGGGATTTGTTGCCACTCTGCAATGAGAGAGGAACAGATTTAAGTCCCTGATTCAGGTGGTTTTTGAAGTCCAACTAAATCTCTCTCTTACAGCAGTTAGATTGGTAAACCTGTCCTTTGATTCCATGGAAAAAATTCTCCTTTCGACTTAAGCTGTGGTCTGGGCTAAGTTCCTATGTCTTATAAAGGAAAGAGTCCAAACGAATACACCAGTATGTGAATTTGTGTCCCGGCCCGCGGTACGTTCAACGAGAGCTCCGATACCTGTGAGGATAGAATGGTATGGGACAAGGAGGCGCAAGAAACGACAGCAAGACAGGATTCTGATCAAGCTGCAAAATTTTATTGAAGGGGTAGAGCATATATACTTTAGGGGAAGAGGGGGTGCCTGGTAAGGTCGGGTGACTATCGGGTGACTATAAGTGGCGGCTTAGGATTGGTGGCTGCTATTACTGGGGTGGTGGGCAGATGTGAGGTTAGCACTTTGGGCATGGACTACTCTTTTGGCACGAACTAACTTCCTTGAAGAAGGCTGGGGAAAACTAAGCTGTTGTTGCGTCAGCCCTGGTAGCCATGTTGCACAAAGAACTTCATGCATGCTACCTTAATCGTCCCCAACATCTCCTCCCTTTGTTTTTCAAAAGGACGGAGGAAGGATGCTGATTGAGCATTTCTTTGGCATTAACCTGCTGGGGGAAATAGAGGCCTTATTCCCCAAGTTGTTTGTGGCCCTTATGGGGCTGTGTCTGTTTTGGGTTGTCTGTATGGGAGCCATTTTTACCCATCATTGGGTGAGTGCCAGCTATGGACACTCATCCTGTCTTAGGTTGAATGGCTCTTGACAGATCTTACCCGTCATTGGCTAACCAGACCCATTGTAGCCACTGTTGATAGCTCTGTATTTTTTGGGGAGGGGAATTTTGCAGAGCAAACCCCTATGCAAATAAGGCATATTTCTCAAGGAGCTCGAAAATGGCCTTTAATTGTTTTGGCCCTCCTTTGCAGTGCTT
>PVKY010014055.1:0-10743 GCA_004027775.1 Bradypus variegatus | reverse complement strand
AGTCCAAGAAGCGTGGTTTGGTGACATGGAAGGAAGCCTTCTGTCTTCCTTCTGGGGTGTCTTGAAGCCAAGGACAAGCAGTTCAAGGGCAGAGTGAACAACATCTATTAGCATATTATCTTTGTGTATTGAGTATAATTAGACAACAGGGGATTCCAGCTCTAAAGAGGAAGCAAGACATTTTTCAGATTGTAAGTGGCATTTGTTTCATTCAGATCTACTTTGGATGTTGATTGGGTCTGAATGACAAATAACAAGTAGAGAAAAACTGTCCTTATCAAGCTCAGTAGCGCTTTACGCCGAGTGGCCAAATTTCATCCTATCATGTAGACCATGAGGTAGGGACTGGAGCCCCCAAGGAGCTGCAGGCAGAAAGACAGCCCATCACCCCCTTTTCGGGCTCTGTCGCCCTTATTTACCTTAGATCGACACGGTGCCTACCCTACCATTCATGACACTTCAGTTCTTAAGATGACTGAGGATTTGACAACTACTCTATTGCTCCCGTGGAGTTTGAGAGCTGGGTACGGGCAGAGCCAGTAGGACCCAGCGTCGTGTGACAGAAGCTGACAGCCAGGTCCACTGCACGTGACTGCACATGTGGCGACGGGCGCTGAGCTCCTTGCTTTACATGAACAGCTCTCGGGACGGATTTTATGTTCATCCCATTTTACAGATGAGGCCACCGAGCGGAGGGAGGTTACGCAGCCGGGGAAGGGGCCCCACCCCTCGGCAGCCGGTCCGCCAGGCTCCGCAGGTGCCCAGGCCCGGGAGGAAAGTCCACTGTGCCTTCTTCTCTTTCCCAACTGACTGTAGAAGTAATTCATGCTCCTAATAGAAAATAGGTGAGATACGGGAATGTTGCAAGATACTAAATAAATTACTTTCAGTGACGTTCTAACACAAGAGTCTCTTATCAAAAACAGGAATCAGAGTTTACAGCTTCCCCGGGGGTGGGAGCAGCTTCCAGGGTAGAGCTTCCTTCACAGAAGCTGTGACGGTGTCCCACCCTGTGTGCATCGCACCCACTGGAATTGCGTGTCCTACTTGGCAGGGGGCGTGGGGGGCGGCCATGGGCACCGGCTACCGGCCCAGGGGCTGAGGACATCTGGGGGCCCCTGGGCAGCTCCCACCTGAGGCTTCTGGAAGCCTCTTCAAGGGCAACTCTGTGCGATGCGCGGTCCAAACGCCGATCCTGAGCGAGCCTTTCTTCAGACCCAACCTGCTAACTCCAGGGCCGTCCTAAAGCTCCTCGGGCCGTCCCCTGAGTACTGATTGCCTGCAGGCTGGTTCTTGCAACAGTTTTGGGAATCTGGAATTTGGCTGGAGTTTCCTGGGATTCAGGAATTCATTCATTTATTCGGCAGATATTTATTGAGCCCCTATTCTTCGCCACGGGGCAAGCAGGAGTGCGGGCGCAGAGCCGTGCCCTAGAGGAGATGGGCAGGGGGGCGCGGGGAGGGGCCCAGCAGGGCTCCCTCTGACTGACTTCAGGTCCCAGGACTACATGAGGACATGGCCGAGAGCAAGCCGACCTCCTCGGGGACATGCATGGCAGTACCTGAGAACAATGTGCCCACCCACAGGAAAAAGGCCCAACAGAGGGCAACCTGGAGCAGTGCTAGAATATTCTCCAGCTCAGCAATGGATAGGATTACAGAAACCTATTTTGCATGTATTGTGAGTTTGATAGAGTATTCTTCATGACACTTGTAAGGCATAATCACAATGTAAGATTCATTAAAGTCTTCCCAATTTTCTCAACGGAGTTAACCCAAATTTACAGAACCTGGGGGGTCTCTACACACAGGGCCCCGCTTTGTGGGCCTGTGGCCTAGACCCTGCTCTGCTGTCTTGAAACTCTTAATTTTTAAGCAAGGGGTCACACACTTTCACAATATAATGGGCCACAAATGATGTAGCCTTCCTGTCTATACAGCTGCGTTTGCTATACTTCAGGCCAACTTCCGGTTCATCCCCATGCCTGCCAGGTCAGTTGGTTGTATCTAACTTTGTGCCTCAGTTTCCCCTTCATTAAATTTCACCCACCGTAAAGATGCAGGTGTTAGATAACGTCACATTCTGAGCACTGTCCACGTACGTTTGATAAAAACAAGCAGGCAGAACAAATGAAAACACTTTCCTCTGCTAACATTTTCTTACGCAGAAATATATGATATTTGTCCGTGTCACACACAAGGATGTCTTAATGCTACAAGGTTCTCCACCCATCCCAGGGGACAGAGGCGGATTGTGTGTGCCTCCCAGAACGAAGTCTGTAATGAGCTAACGAGGGAGTGTGTTTTCCTCCTAACTCTAAATCACAAGGTGGGAGTGATTACCCATAAACACAGGCCAATATCCACCCCATGACGGTTTCTTCCACCACAGGGCCTGGCGCCTGCCTCAGCTGGGATCCAACATTTGCTTCCTTCCATCCCCACTTTCTCCGGAATACCAGCCTCTGGTGATGCCTCCTTGGACGCCACTGCATTTGAATTCCCCGTAATAAAGCTCAGGACTGGCTTTGGTTAGCTTGAATCACTTGGACCTCCTCAAGCACGTTGGTGCCCAGTACCCAGCGGCACACTGAGCATCGTGGGAGCAGGGGACGGGCAGGTGGTCAGCAGGGGACCAGCAGCAATGGCCCAGGTGGTCATCAGAGTGGGCTGTGGTGGCAGAAGCGAGGCAGGGACACAGCCCAATCCCACCCCTGAAAACCATCAATTTCCTTATTTTGCAAAAATGACCTCCAATGTTTCTCTAACATTTCTTTCTCCACGAGATTCTTATTTTAGGACTACAAACAAAGTTATGGTTATACCCTCCCTGACAACATCTTCCTTGGACCTCCAAGCTCTCTCTCGTCACCAACCTTCTTAAACAAACAGCCGATTTTCCAGACATTCCTCGGTCACCGGCACCAAGTGCCAAGTCTCAGTGGAGCCAGCTCTGCACTGTTGGCCGCATCTGTCCTCTGTGTGCTGCTCCAGCCACTGCTAACCATTTCTTCTCTTCTCATCCCACGAATCTGCGCCGGGGCCTGGTGTGTCGGACGGGAGTGTGGGAGTCTGTGAGGTGCATGGTCCCCACTGGCGACGGGCTCCCAGCGGGCAGAGGGCAGGCCCCAGACGCACTCCCACCTCCTCCTCTCACCGCCGGGGCGGGCGGCGCAGTCAAGTATTATTTTTCTTCAAGTTCCGTTGAGCAGTTTCTCTTAAAAATTTATTATAATTTAGATCAGAGATAAACCTTCAAACCTGCCCCTCCCCAAGCCTTGTCCTGGGTCCCCAGAGGAAGCCACGGTCAACCCTTTCAGCTGTTCCTTCTGGTTTTTACCTGATTTCTTATAATATCTGTGTACTGCTGTTCTTGATTTATCTGTTTTAGATAGTATGACTTCCTAACATGAAATATATAAGCTCAGTCTTCTTACAACCCTTTCCTTCTTTCTTTCCCTCCATTTCTTCTACCCAATATAGTTATATCACATTTGAGGGAATGGCTCAGTCAGTGTGCAGTATTCACATTATCGTGACTATGTAAACTTCATCCTTGGCTGGGTCAAGCAGATGATTAATACTATGTCTTATTTCTCAAGCATGTTTTTACTTTTCCCTTAAAAAAATCCACTCTCCTTATTGCATCCCTGTTGGGGACTGAGTCCTGCCCCTACAAAAGTCGTGTCCTGTGGGCGTGAGCCCCTTTGTAAAGAGGACCTTTGACAGTGTTATTAGTTAAGGTGTCCAGACTGAGTGAGGGTGGGCTTCACCCCAATACGGTTCAAGTCCTTATAATCTAAGGAGAATGGAAGCAGAAAGAGAAGCCCGTGGAGCAGCCAGAAGCTGGAAGTCAACGGAACCCGGGAGAGACAGGAGCAGATGCCGCCATGTGCACTGCCACCTGGCAGAAACGCCGGCCAGTCGGAAGACACTGGCCCGGGAGGAAGCACGTCTTCCAGCCCCTGGAACTGTCTGCCAATAAATTCCCCCTGTTAAGCCAATGCATCTGACCATTTGTTTTAGCAGCCAGGAAACTAAAACAATAACTACTGCTAACTTAGTCCCCAACTTTTCAATAGCTCTCTCAAATACCCACGAGTAATTTTCTCAAACATCGAACCGTATGCCCTCCATCAATCTCATCTGTCACTGTTTCGAAGCCCCATCATCCTGTTCTAACAGGGAATCGAGTTCCCTAGGCCTGCAGCCAGTCTGCAGAAGGAGCTTTGCCTTGCCATGCTTTCTGTCACAGCCCCTCTTTGGTGGAAGCCACATCTTCCTCTTCCGTATTAATCGTCTACACTCCCTCATGCTGAACCCTCCTCAGGCAGCATCCTAGGAAAGGAACAGGGAAGGTACATTCTCTAACTTCTTGTATGTCTGAAAATGTCTCTGCTGGACTCTCGATGGACAGTTTGACAGAATATAATATTCTGGGTTGAAAATAATCCCCCCCCCCCAGTATTTGGCAGGTATTGTTTCACTGTCTCTTTAGCACACAGGTACCTGTTCCAATGCTTAGTTTTGACAGATGCTTTTGAACACGCACTTTTTTATTTCTCTTGCCGAAAACTTCAGGGATCTTCTCTTTATCCTTCTTTTTTCATTTATTGTGCTGGTCATTTGGTGCCCTTTCAAGCTGGACATTCCTGACACTTAGTACTGGGCCTTCTAGATTGATTTTATATATATAAAACTTTTTGTTCTGATTTTCCATCTACTTTACTTTCTGGGAGATATCATCAAACTTAGTTTCTAATCTATTGAAATTTTATTTCTGCTATCAAATTTTTAATTTCCAAGAATTCTTCCTGGTTCTCTGATCTTTTTCTTTATTCCATCTTGAGTTTTTTTTTTTTAAATAGAACTTATTTTTAGAACAGTTTGGATTTATAGAAAAATTGCGAGTTCCCACGCATGCCACACCCGGTTCCCCCTATTATTAACATCTTGCATTCGTGAGGTACATTTGTTAAAATTAATGAACCAGTATTGATAATGTTATTAACTGATGCCTATTGTTTATTCATAATCCCTTCATTTTTCCCTACTGATCTTTTTCCGTCCCGGGACCCCACGCAGAATCCCACATAACATTTCGCCACGATGTGCACTTTGGCTCCTTTTGTCCGTGTCAGTTTCTCAGACTTTCCTCGTTTTTGAGAAGCACTGGTCAGGAATTTTCTAGGATGTCTCACTCCTTCAACTTGTCTGATATTTTTCCTCATGGTAAGACTGGGATTATGTTTTGGGGGAGGAAGATCACATCGTATCTCGGGCACATACTATCCACATGATTTATGACTGTTACTGGTGACCTTGGTCACCTGGCTGATGTTGTATTTGTCGGGTTCCTCTACTGTACAGTTACTCTTTCTTCCCCTCGTTTCATACTGTCCTCCTTGGAAGGAGATCACTACGAGCAGCCCACACTTAAGGATGGCCAGTTATGCTCCCCCTCTTTGAAAACAGAGAGTCTATATAAATTATTTGGAATTCTTCTGCATGGGAGACTTATATCTTCTACCCATTTATTAACCCTTTCAGTCATTTATTTATATCAATATGGACCCATAGATTCTTATTATATATTTTTTGGTTATAATCCAATACTACTTTAATTTTTTGCTCAAACTGCTCCAGCTTTGGTCGCTGGGGGCTCTTTCGGTTGGTTGTTGTGTCCTTTTGACATTCCTCCATCAATGTGTGCTGGGACTTCATATTATTTTACATTTCCTTACTTTCTGGTGGTACACAATATTCCAGGGTATCTTGCATATTCCCTGTCCTTGTCCTAGAATCAGCTATTTCTGCAAGGAGCCCTGCTTCCTTGTGTAAGAAAATGGTAATAGAAATCAAGATCTTGGCACAACATGTGCTCACTGCTATTGGGGTGTCCCATCTTTTAGACCCTCTCAGAGACAGAGCAAAGGAGTATATGTGTACACACTAACCTATGCTGATATACACAAGTCTAGGAATAGTGAAACCATCTGTATCTATATTAAGTTAAACATGATTTCTTACTGATGTCTCCAACTCTAATCCATTACAGCATGGGTCATTTCAGAGTCCTCTCCTTGCATATTTGTGAATTCCCACTCTAACAGTAAGAAATCTGGTTCCCATCATCTGCCATATATTTAATTAATTCTTCTACTCCCGATACATGTGTAACGGTATCAGAATTAACCTATACCCTCCTGGGGGACAACTCACCAACTAGAGGACAGTACTGCTGTGCAGGGCCTTTTGTTTTTAGTCTTATAAACTCCACCCATTTCTATAGTTACCTAGGTCAGCAACCCCGGCCCCCCAAACAGTAAGGCTGTGTCATACATAAGTGATACGGTTAACTTTTCTTGTCACAGTCTGCATTCCCTCTTGGAATTCGCAATCTCCTAAATAATTTTTAAAAATTTTATATACTAAAGTACTCTCTTTGTGCAGTAAAATTCTATGGGTTTTGAAAACTGCCGAAAAGTCACGTATCCACCATTATAGTATCATACAGAATATATATCATATATTGTATTTAACTATCATTATCTCCTTGGCTTCTCTTATTTTTTTTAATTGTGGAGACACATATATAACATAATCTCCCCATCTGTGCACACCCAGGGCCTGGGCCCCTCCCCTCCATAGTGATTTACCGTAGCCACCTACTTGATCCGGACAAATGTTAAAAGTCATCAGAACTCCACAGGAGAGGAAAAAATGTATGTTAACAAAGCACTGAAACTCCCCTCCCCTGATCACTGTTGATAACAAATCTCCACACGCTTGTACCACAGGACTCTACAGAAACTCTGTTCTCACACCCCCCTTGTCCTAACCCTTATAAGCCACCCCCTGGCACCGCCTGCTTTTGCGGGGCGCTAACCTCCACCTTTCCCAGCCAGCAGCCACCTGTAAGCCAGTCCTATTAAACTCACATCTGACTCCGCGCTTCGCGTGTTCTTGGTCCTAGGGCCAAGCGGGGTTGTGACACGGTCCCCATCCTGCCCCCAACCTGCCGGAGCATCCCGCGGGGTAACCACATTCACAGTGTCGCAGCCCCCTCCCCACCATCCATTACTAAAACTCTCCTTCACCCCAAATGGAAACCCTACACCCGTTTTGCATTAACTCCCCATTGCCCCTTCCCCCCACCCCTGGTAACCATACTCCACTTTCTGTCTGAGTTTGCATCATCTCTGATATGCTTAATTTTAACATCCTAAATCTATAATAATCTCCTTTGCTCTGACAGCAACTTGATTTCCACAGCACACCTCAGCTATGTTCCTAAACCCCTCTGTTGTCTCATCTTTATGTAGTTCTTGTTACAAATTACATGTTTATAAATTATGAGTCCAAAACCACTGATTTACCATTACATTTTATGCATTTGTCTTTTAGATCCAGTAGGAGGTAAAAAGTGGAGTTACAGACCCAAAACACAATAGTTTCGGCACTTCTGTTTACCCCTGTAAGAGGTAAACTTTCCCATCTGCTCTTGGACTTCTAAAATGTGTAGAAATGTTCATCCACCTGTGCTTCTCCTGTCTTGACGTTTCTCCCAGTGTGGAGTAATATTCTTTTAACATCTCTATTGTCGCCTAGTGGCGGCCAGTTAGGGAGAGGAGACGAGGCGAGGGCAGCACACCGTGTTCAACAGGAAGTCTCTCTGCCTCTCCAGTTCAAGTCCTCCTTTCTTGCTAAGGTGAAACATTCCTACTGGTGAGCTGGCTTCCCGTCTCTCTCCTCTCTGCAACGGACGGTTAATATTTCTGAGTTACAGCCCTGGGTGGGATATTTCCCTGTCCCAACATTTTCAGTGACTTTGTTGTCTATAAATTTATGTTCAATTTTTTTTACCTTAACCATTGAAGCCTTCCTCAATGGGACCCAACCTGCCCTTCAACACTATCTCCCAGAAAACTCTTCTGCCCGCATCGGGAAGGACAGCCAGCTGGGACCATGGCCCCGGGCGCGGGGCCTCGGCCTGCCTGGCAATTTGTGCAGTTTTCCTCCTCACCTCTGGGCTCCACGGCCGGTGTTGGAGGACCTGTACTTCCCACATGGTCTCTGATACCCCAACGAGGAAGCACTTGCTCTATAGGATGAACCTCAGGCCCCTTTAGCCACACCTCCCTGGATGCATGTTTCGTACCTGGCACTGAGGTTACTCTCCTTGGAGCAGGTGGGCCTGATGCTTCTCTGAGTTTCATCAGCTAGCACAGCTCACACATAGGAGCACTGTAAATATGGGTGCAACACATGAATCAATGAATGATGGTGAGTCCATAAGAACTTGGCTTAGAATAAGAAGTAGTTGAGTATTGCAGCCTCAACTCAAAATTTAGGACAATTCTAATTTTTCATGCATTAAATGGAGGTGAAAGCATAAGCCCTAAAAATCCAGCAGAACTTGGTAATTTGTTAAATGGAAGAGCAGTTGTGCTTTGCACATTCCAGAAACAACCAAGGACCTTCTTTCATCCATAATGGTGGCCTGCTTCTCTGCCGGGTTCTGACAGCAGCGGAGGACCCTATCAGCCCAGCTTCCCTTCTTCCCGGACTTGGAGCATCTGCCCCACCCCTTCTCACCCACTTAAGTTTTCTTCTAAAAATATTTTTACAGTATGTTTAATATATGGCAAAAACTTTACATAACCCTGTGGGTGCTACACCCACTTAGGCCATTTAAAATAAAAACGCAAACCATGAGGGAAAAACGACACACCTGCCTGTGGAAATTTCATGGAATAAAATAGTTTATCCAGAAAGACAAGTTCATATAAACATTTTCCCATTACTAGCCTAAGGAAGGGAGAAAAGGTAAATCAAATTAAGAGTTACAGTTTTTTACTCTCTCCTGAGGAAGTGACAAAACAGATATTTTTGCAGGATAAAGAGAAATATGACATTAAGTCATAGAAAATTCTTCTCTTTGTCTGAATGACTCAGATGGCCTTCTCTGTTGAATGGTTATCAGTTGGAGCAATACAGGCTGTGTAATAAAGCCCCATGTGCTGCGATGGGCTCAAATAATCAGTTCACAGCCCAAAGGGAAGTGAACGAATTTCTTCGGACAGTAAAGACAACGAGCAACCCACGTGTTGACTCACCAGGAAAAATGAGCGGAGATACCTACCCCACAAAAATCCAAGGCCATTTTCACTCCTCAACTCTTTACATCTTAAAAAGTTACATTCTTCCCCCACATTTTCATTGCACTCTTGTGAATGTGCAATCACAAACTTGACTGCGGGAAGTTTCAGAATTAATGAAACTATTTTATTCATCATTTAGTTTTATTTGCCCCCAGAGCAGTACAACCAGGCAGCTGAAGGTCACGGGTGGGATATAATGTCGTAAGATCCAAGAGACACTAGTCCGCTCAGTGCTTAAAAGGACACTCGAGGAGACTCAGTGTTGCGCCCAGAGACCACTTCCTGAGAGTATCGGCACGAAGGCATGATTGATACTCTATTTCTTTTCATTAGGTGGTGACAGGGTGAGCACTCGGATCCTGTCCATGCTGCAAATGAGAATAACAGAAGGACCGCTGCCATGGAGATCTGCCCGATGGCCTTCGGGAGCAGCGCCTTGCCACCTGAAAGCAAGCAGACCCTACCCCACAAAGGGCCTCAGCAGCAGGCATCAGCTTCGATGTCCGTGCGCTGCTGACGGGCTGTAGCCCACGGCTCCAACACGGCAGCCTGGGGCACGTCTTTCTGACCCAGCCTCATTACCAGAGAAGCACGGGGACTGGCAACCAGATACACTGGGAATGCAAAGCAGGGGTCAGTAGACGTCCCTTTTGCACTCTGTCTCTTGTAAAAACAAGCTACAGGATTAGTGTAAAGATGCACACTTAGAAATAAAGGGTTAAAAGCAGACTAAGGTGGGATCCTGGCCAGGTACATCTCAATAGATCAACCTCACAGAAATTGTGTGTCAGGTATTTCTTCCTCTACATGGTGCCTTCTTCAAAGGAAAATTCATTCAAAGGCTTACAAGGTTCAATTTTAAAAAGGTAGCTCTAAGTTATGTGAGCAGGTATTTTAAAGAGTGATTTCTGTGCTCAAGTCCTGGCAATATTCCTATTAAATCAACATGTTGTTAAAATCTCAAATTTCCATAATTCAACAATTTTGGGGAGTGTACATGGCTAAGATTTTAACTGAGTTAACAAAAAAGAATTAAAGAGGTCTTCAATGGTAATGGGGGAGAAGCATAAAACTAGTAATTTTCTTTCATTTGGAAAAGCACTTTTACCTTTTCAGATTTTGATTAAGAAGCTATTTCTAGTGCTAGATTGTCTTTGAAATCCTGGCTAGAATCCTGCTCTTCTGTATTTTTTGTTCAACCTGGGACAACAGTTTGCTATTTTCCTCTTATTTTGTTCTGGAAACTTTAATTTAAGAACTGAAAACTGACTTCCAGAAGATGGCAGTTAGGAGAGATAGGGCAAAAAAACACCTCCATGAAAAATACTAGATAGAAGCCAGAGAGTGGCCCAGAACACCAGTTCCAGCAATGCTCCAGCTGGACAAGGTCTGCTAAATCCACAGGGACCGTGCACTTGGTGAAACTGGGAGTCTGCATTCTGAAACGAGTGAGTGAGCCTCTGAATATCTGGCTGCCACGCTGTGGCGTGGGGAAACTGTGGGTTGGCGTTTGGAGGAGGACTAGTTCTTTTTTAAAAAATCCAAAAGCAGCTGCAGATACGGCAGCGAGAACCGCACAG
>PVKY010014054.1:0-10742 GCA_004027775.1 Bradypus variegatus | reverse complement strand
AAAAAAAAAAGATTATGTAAGGAGCACCTCCTCTTACAATATAGGAAAGGCAGGTACCTTTCTCAAACACATTGTGGTGTACAGCTAACATCTGTGCATTGCTCTGTATGCCAATTACATCTTGAATAGTTGAGGAAAACGGGAGAAAAGAAAGAAAAAGCAGGAACAAAATGGTATTTCTGTGAAAAGTTATTCCCCAAACCTCTCCTTCTACCTTCTCTGGACAAATGCTGCCAATTCTTTTTTCATAAGTGTAAAGGAGAAAGACCAGAGAGAACTCACCACAGTGGAGAAGATAAGGGAATAAGGCACTTTTTGTCCCTGCATTGGGCAGTGGCCCAGAATAGGGCACATGAGGATTCTCTGCAAATGTGGCTGGACTATTTGTTCTTAACACTTCAGATTAAAGAAGACCAGTCTGTGTGATTAAGATATACTGGCCAATTTATGCCAAAATAGAAAGTCCCTCCTGCTTTCATGCAGGAACAAAAGGTCACTGCAATTCAGTTGAGCAGATGGTGGCTTCTTTGTTCCAAACAAGGAATTGTCAGGTGGCAGGTGGACACCTTTCTGAAAACCCTCATGAAGAGTTTAGCAAAAGTCCAAGGCCTCCTGCTTCTAATTCTGATGCCTTGATGTGGCCTAAGAAAGAAATTGCTGCTCTCCTCAGGGCTTTACCTGGAAAATTGGTATGCCAAGACCTGGCCTCCCTGAAGAGATGGGTCACACAAACCAGCCTCACAAGTGAACTCCAGTGCCCCTCAGGAACAGTGGCCGTACAGGACCAAACACTCACATGTAATCAGAAAATGTCTCTTTAGCCTGGGTGTTCAGTTTGTTCCCCAAACTAATGGTTTCCTACCAATAAGCTATGGATTAAATAATAGGTTTTACCTTTTTTTTTTCCTGCTAAGGCATTAAGACAAGGAAAAGAGAAACAGCCCAGCAAAGAAATCTAAAAGGCCCTGAGAACCCACAAAACAGAGTAAAAATGCTCCCAAAGTGGCTTGTTTTAATTTTGTACACCAGGAAGATAAGCTGATCTTTGACAAGTTGAGCCTAAGTAGAGAGATCATCCTCCAATTCAGCTACCCCTGAATCTTCTAAGATTTCCTGGGATCCTCTCAGTAAATATCAGAAAGAAAGCAGGCTTCATAGTTAAAGTAGACCTATATTTGATTCCTAGACTCTCCTCTTTCAGTGGTGAGCTCTTCGGGTGGGCTACTGAACCTCCTCTGCCTCAGCTTCCTTGTCTGTCTATAACGTCCAAGGAGCACTGTGGGATTTGGAAATGCTCTGTAAATGGGGCAAAGAGAAGACAACAGACCTGGGCTCCTGCCCTGCCATGCTGGGGAAGGCTGAAGGAGGTCTGCATGTCCCCGTGGACTCAGGGAAGACCTGTCAAGAGACAGACCCAGCTACCCAGCCTGGATGCAGGGGAAGCAGCGCGAGGCAGGACAGAGGCACTTACAGCTCCTTTATTTGCAGCCCATGTGAAAAGCAGCTGCTCCGGATTTCTGTGATGTTGTTTGAGCTCAGATCCAGCGCTTCTAAGGAAAGGTAAGGCTGCAGCTGACTCCCCTCCACGCTGCGAATCTTATTGTTTTGCCTAAAACACACAAAGGGAAGTGACTGGAGCATTTCTTTCTTTCTTTTTCTTCAAAGAAACCATAGGAAATTATTGTTTCTCCTGCTACTTCTTTGGGACACCTTTTTCCTAGCTGTTTTGCTCTTTCAGAAAATTACAAATGCAATAACACTCCTAAAATGCAATCTCCCATTCCTCTTTCCATCAGGTTATTATCTGCTGGCTGAGGGCTGCACTGAACACTGGACCTACTGCTCTCTCCAGGGACGAGAACAGTCTTGAAAAGTAAGACCACACACAGGCCAGCAGTACTCTTCTGAGGCAGTTATAGAACGGATGCGCCACTCTGCTGGCCAGTTCCCAGTCTGACTCATGTATGTGACCCCCAGAACCCAGGCCAACCCAACAGAGAACAAGACTGTGGGCACCAGGGCCCAGAATTTTGTAGAATACAACGTAACACATCATTGTACACCCCACAACTTACTGACTTCTTCCATGTGTGAGGCATGTTAATAGGTACAGGGGATTAAAACCAACAAGGAGATGACACAAATCCTGGCAATCTAACAAGAGCAGCAGGAGCTGGATCTAACTGGAATCAAATCCCCTGAACCTCCTGACTCTACCCGCTCAAAGCTTTGAGTCTTTACTTCTACGTGCTACAGTTTCCTGGAAGGCAGGGACCACCACAGGCCCTAATTTCCTGGGGAAATGAAAGTCCAACCTGAAAAACCACACTAAACCATCTGGCAGATGTTAACATGCGTTCAGAGTGTTTACCACCCCCAAGAAAGGCATTTTTCCACCCAAGACTTATTTGGGCCTTTAGTCCCATTTCCACCAAACCCACAATCGAACCAACTAACCAGTGTATACAATCAGGAGAAAGAAAACAAATACTAACCAAGACTGGAGGACCTGCCCTCGTGGGTTTGGCTCTACCTAGCAGAGTCACGTCCCTCCAGCCCTGATTCCTATATTCAGATACTTAAGAAACTGCTAGGGGACGCGCTGGGCCTCCCGGTTCCAGGCACTCACCCGGGCCCGTTTCTGAGTAAACAGTGCTAGAGTCTTCAGCCAATCAATGCATGCCTGAACACAACGTGAGTAAGCCAAGCGTCTTACAAAGTGGCATCTCCTTTAAACAAACACTTCGCCAAATCAGCTCCAACAGGCATAAACAAGGACCTCTTTCCCAGAAGCTCTAGGGCTTCTTGTCAACTCCTTTGTCTTTTTCACAAGGCTCCCAGGCCCTGAACTCAAAAATCCATTTCCAAGGGCACAACTCCACACACAGCAAAATCTCCCTCAAATGGAAGAATACTTTTCCCATCAGCCCTCCTACCCTCCCTCTAAAGCTACTTCCTTTGAGTTCTTTATTAAGTTCTTTAATAAAGATAGTCTCTTTAGTTTTTGCTCTCCAAAAGAAAGAGAAAAGAAAACCTTTATTATGTAAAGCATGGGAAGACAGAAGTAAAGGCAACAGAACTGAGCAATGCTTTGGCCTCACCCAGGAACTCTGAAAGTGGTGCCAGAGAGCTGGGGAAAAAAGAGCGGGTCTGAAAAAAGAAGGGGGGGCTATTGGCTCAAAGTAGCAAACGGAAGGCTCCAGCATAGGTGAGACCATCACAGCTGAAGGGCCTGGGAGAGCTGCCTAACACTTCTCTCACTACCACCCCCACCTCCTGGCTGTCTCCTTGCCTTTCGCCTTACACCTTTTCTCTTCTTTCTTTTCAGTCCCTTTACTCATTGAATCAAACATGCCCTAGGTCCCCAATCTGCACAAGGCCCACTCTGGATAAAGGAAGCTACAGTGAGTGAGGTCTCTTTCCCACGCTGGGAAAAAGTTCCCAGTCTAGCAGAAGAGGCAGCCTGGGAAACGAGAAACCATGGTGCATGGGAATGGGTGTCACAGTGGCAGGATCCACAAAATGCACTGGGAGCCAGAGGGGAGGAAAGCTTAACGCCACCTGGAAGAAGGCACTGGGGCAGGCTCCAGAGGGCAGGGTGCTGGAGCTGGCAAGGCTGGCGGGACAGCATCAGGACACCACTCCCAGGCCAAACTAAGGAGTTGAGAACCTAGTCACAGTGGTCCCGGTGAGAGTGCAGCACGGAGAGGCACAGGAGACACGAGAGGGGGCCACAGAACCCGGGGCTGACAGCGTGGTGGGGCACAATTAAACGAGGACCCTCAGTTTCTGAGTTTGGCACCGCAGGGACTGGGTGGACACTCTGTACAAAGATTGAGTTTGTGAGGTGACTGGGTTAGCAGGTTATGGGCGACATCTTCTGTCCTTTTCTACTTAGTCTATTCCCAACTCCACAGCCAGAGAGAGCCTGTTAAAAACAAGTTAACTCACAGTACTCCTCTGCCTAAAACTAAGCAATACCTCTCATGTCTCACCTAGGAGGAGGGCCTTCGGCAGGGCTCACCGCCTCACCTCCCGTTCTCCATCTCCCTGGGCCTCGACATACCAGGCAGACTCCTGCCCCAGGACCTTTGCACTCACGGTCCTCACTGCCTGGGATGCTCACCCCAGAGAGCCACACAGCTCACCCTCACACCCTTCATGGCCTCATCCAAATGCCACTTTCCCGATAAGGGCTTCCCTGGCCGCCCTCCCTTCACAAGCCCCTTCACACGTACTTTCCAACCCCTTGCCCACACTGTTTTCTCAGCAGCCCTTATCATCATCATCTAATATACTCAGCATTCTCCTTTATTCTTTTATTGAACATCTTCTCTCCTTCCAGGATGTGGCTCCATGAAAGTGGAGACCTGGGTCTGTTTTGTTCACTGCTGCATCTCCAGCCACTGGGATGACACGAGGCACATGGTAGGGGCTCAATCATATTTGCTGAAGGAATCAGAAAGAGTAGGTACAGGTTGAATTCAGGAGAGCTGAGGCTGGACACAGCCACATGGAGGCAGAAGTAAAACCATGCAAGCAGATGAACTCAGTCAGGTGGCACGAGGAGAGAGCAGTTTGCCGAATGCCCCGTGGCAGCACTGCCAGGCTCACCTGAGCCCACTGAGGTCCCAGGGCTCAGGCATCGCCATCCCAGCTGCTGAGGCTGCACCTGCCACTGCAGCCCTTCACCCTGACCCTGGTCTCGCTGCTCTGGACTCCAACCAACCCCTTCCTGCACACCCCCTACTCAGGAAAGCCGACCTCTCAGCTCTGCCCCCGTGTCTCCCCGTGTACCCCTTCCCTCGCGGAGGAAGACTCACGCTATGTGAGATGTTCCTGTTGACCCCGGTGACTCCTCCCAAAGTCAGAGAGCCCTTCCTCGTTGGGCAACACCATCACAGGTGTGCGCCCGGGCAGGAACCTGCCTGCAAAGTGGGGGCATGAGGTTCCTATGCCCACAGGGTGGATGTGACCTGACACGCAGCAATTGCTCAGTAAAGCGAGATCTTATTTTTATTAGTCATATTTGTATCCTCAGAGCCAGGCTCAGGATCTATGTTGTAGGAGGAACTCTGGAAAAAGACTGAGTTCATGATTGATTCCTGTCTACACTTCTGCAGTATTTCATGCCAACTGCCAGGCCTGGCCCCTTGCAGGAACAAAGGGCTGCCTCAGAACACTCCCTCTCAGCTCCAAATGTAAACCAAGCCTGCACTGGCTGGAGAGCATCAACGCCAGCCACTGGGAAGGCAGGGCCACTTGGGCAAGCTGTGCTTCAAAACAAACCTCAGCTCCCAACTTCCACAGCGCTCAGGGTGGCTGGAGAGTCAATATATCCCCAACCCTGAGCAGCACAATTATGGTCCCCTTCTCCTTCCTGCAGCAAGTCCACCAACCCCCACCCACCGCACCAGGGTGGTCTGCCTGCCCTAGACATCCCCTCCGAGATCCCCCATGTGTCAAGCAGAGCAATCAGCCAGAGACCCCCAGGAGAAGGCTCCCACCGCCTCGAGCTGAGCTGGCATGAAAGGGGTTAGCTGCGTTGGCTCAACCTGGTGTTCACTTCCATGATATTGTCTGTGTTTTTAAAGCCATGGGAAAACACAAGTGGTCATCCTTTCCCTCCATCTTAACTGCCCACTTCCCAAGACCATCCACGCTTATCATCATAACTTCCAAATCCTGCTCCAAGTTTTTAATAACAGCCAACCAATTACCAAACACCCAACGCCTAGCAGGCCCTGGGTGAAGCATGGGTGAGATCACATGACGATCGAATGAGGTGGGTACTGTTATTATCTCCACTTTAAGGCTGAAGAACACGAGGTCACACAGCTGAGAGGCAACTAGAGCCCAGAGGCAAACCCAAGGGGGCGTGACCCTGCACCCAGCCCATCCCGGTGGCTTTCCTGCCAGAGTGGTAAGGCACTCCCCCACGGTCAACCCCTACGCCTTCAGCAGGGCGTGGCCCGGTCTGAATGCTTGTGGCTGTTTCTTGATCCACTCAGACCGGTGGGCATAGGCCAGCCTGAGTCCCAAGTCCTGTGTGAGCGGCCACGTTGCACAGGGCTTGGTGCAAACCGATCTCCACAAGTCAGGCAGATGAAACTAAAGCTCTGACTCCTTGATATTCTGGATGGAAAGAACAGGACAGTTCCTTTGAGACCATGTCTTTCTAGGTGTGCCTTTAGAGGGGGAATATCTACCTTTATTCCTAGGGAAAGTAAAGCTGCAAAAGGATTTGCCTGAGTTTACCAAAAAACAGGTGAGAGGGTTGAGAGGGAGTGGATGCTACCACACCAGGACTGCTTCTTACTGGCTGCACCAAGGGAACTCCAGCCTTTCCCTGCCACCAAACAAACACTGCAGATTCCTCAGGTACGTGGCTTGGTAGCAATGGGTGGTGGCCAATCCCATGGCAGGAGCCGCCATCCAGTATCAGTTTACCCCTCGGGCTGCCCTCCAAGGCAAGGAGAGCTTAACACGGCAGGAGTCTATTAAACCAACACCTGTTGAAGGCTTCAAAAATAAAATCAGTCTTCAAAGGCCAAGAGCATGCAGGATAAGCTCTCCCCATTTGGCCACATTTTCAGAGTCAGTGTTAAATTCGACAGTAAAACAAACAGAGGCATTTGAAACCAACATTTAAAACTTTTTATCATAAGTGACTGTTCCGTGAAAGCCGGGCTTACAAGATAATCCCACTAGTAGTGGAAGAGATCTCATGTCCCGGGTAACAGCCAGGAAGAAAGGGGGAGGAGATCCACGGCAGCAGGGCCAAGGTGGGTCAAGTGAGTAACAGCTGCTTCGTGACATTATGCACCTATTGTCTACACCATGGTCAGCAAACTTACTCTATAAAGAGCCAAACAGTAAATATTTTAGGTTTTGCAGGCCGTGCTGTCTCTTTCACGATTACTCCACTCACCCGTTGTAGTGTGAAAGCAGCCACAGAGAAAACGTGAACTAGTAAGTATAGCTGTGTCCCAATAAAACTTGATTTACAAAAACAAGCAGCAGGCTGGATCTGGCCCACTGATAATTTGCTAACTCTGGTCTGTACAGTACAGCAACCAATTTAGGTTTCTGGGAGCAGAGATCCACATTCTAATTCTAGTCCTCATGCAACTTGGGACTCTGTAAATCACTCTTTCTGTATCTGGTTTGGCCCTATAAAATGGGGCTAAATACCTTCCTACTGTAGAAAGAGAACCCTTTTCTCCTACCAGTGCCCACGGCAGACATTAACCAGTGCTCACAATGTTTCCCTCTTCCATGGAATATAAGTCTACATCATCATCATAGTCCTCAAAAGATGACCCAAGTTCTCACTGGAGCCAGTGAACATATGCAAACAGGGTTATCTTGCAGAATAGAGATTCACACTGTACATCCTTACTCTTTCATTCTGCCAGTAATGCAGAAACATCCCCAGCCCTCCCAGCTAACCCGTCACACCCCGAGACTCTTCCAGACAGACTATCTGACTCACAGAGGTCCACACAGTCAACCTCCACGGAGCTAACTCTCACCAGCAAGAGCAACATCAAACTTCCGATATGACTTACTTAAACTGACAAGATTCAAGTTACAGTTCTCAGTCTTCCATGAACCTCTGACTATGGGAAAAAAATACTACCCACCAACCACCTCTCCCCAAATTCCCCACAGTGATCACAACAGAGTGAGTCAGTCAAACTCTGCACCCCAAGCACTCTGCACCTTCCCCACCATCGTGTGGACCTAGAACTCTTACATGGCTCATCACCCTACTGCCCAACCCCACTGCCCCCCACACAGCAGGCTCTCAAAGGTTTCGTCCTAATGGATGAGGGTGTGCACACACCTTTAAGTGCCACTGGTGGCTACACTGCAATTTTACTTCCCATTCTTGGAAAACCACACAATGTGTGGCAATCTGATTTAACTGATTTAGTGTAAAACAGTGTGGGGTGCTCCACCTAAAGGCGTTGGTGCCTTAGTGCCTAATCTAAGAGGGTTTGGCTTAATACTGCAAGCCCTGAGAAATGTTCATCATTGCAAGAACCCAAAGAAGACTGTTTCTCCCTTGTACAAAAGGACAGCACCACCAAAACAGGCCATATGGCCAAGTGCTAGCAGTCGTTTCTCTGTAAACATTTTAATAGAAATATAGCAAGCCTACTGAAAGGGGCATAAATTCTAAGTGCAGACCTCAGCGCATTTTTATAACTGATTACATGTTTATAATGATCCAGGTAACTACCACCCAGGTCAAGATGTAAAACATTTTCAGCACCCCAAAAGCCTCCCTCCTCCTGTCACTTTCCAAAGTAGTATTCTTCCCAAAAAGAACTTCTAATTTCTACCACCAATGATAAATTTTGTCTGCTTGTGGGCTTTATATACATGTAATCATTCCATATGTGCTTTTCTGTACCTGGCTACTTTCTCTCATCATTGTGAATGAAATCCATCAATGTAGTTATGCGTATTAGCAGTAATTTGTTCTTTTTCATTGCTGCATAATATTTCTACTGAAGGAACATACCACAATTTATTTTTTTCGTTTCAGTGTTGATAGACATTGAGTTTCCAGCTTGGACTATTACAAAACCACAACCATGAACATGGCCATGCCTTTTGGGCAGGTCTTGCCGCATATCTGCATGTGTTTGTAGCCCGCGTAAGGGCTGGGCGTGGCTGCGCTGTGGTCATAGGGCCAGAATATGTTCAGCCTCCGCAGAACTGGCAGTTTCTTTAAAAAAAAAAAAAAAAATTCCCCAGAGATGAAAGGAATCTGAAAAGCCATTTGATCCAAGTGCTCTGTTTCATGCTACTTTATTCAACCACATTGTCAGATGCCACCACCCTCATGTGTGTCCCTTCCTGCATCCCCACCCTGAAAAACCATTAGGAAGACAGTCTGGGCCACAGAACATGGCCAAGCTCAACCTAACCTGAGTTCGAGTATCAAATAAAATTAATTATTTATAAGTAGGGACCTGAGGAGCACCAAAAAGTCAGAATTAATAATGCTAAGTCCCAAATCGGCAAAAAAATGGCTTGAATGTACCTGATGCTGTGGAACCACACCCATATGCAACTTAAGAGTAAAGATTTTTTTAAAGGAAAAAAACACTACAGAACAGCTTTCCTAGCCCAACTTGAAGAAAAATCTCTCTTCTCAAAATGCTAGTCTAAAGCATCACCCTCTTTCACTATCCTGCTTCACTGTCTATCTTCTTAAAATGAAAATCAAAACCATCTGTTCTTTTGCATGAATTGATCACATGCTCAAGAAACTGGTGTCTTCTTAAGAAACAGCCCAGCCTGGGTTATTTGCTGGACAGGAAATGAGAATCAGAATAAGCAGGTCTCACTCTCGCTCATCCGCTCGTTCTTTCCCCGGCTGCTGGTGAATCACCAGTTCCCTGGGGAATTTTGGCAGATTCTCAGCCTGGCTGCAGATGACGTTCCGGATCTGTTTATTCAGGTGGAGATCAGATGAAAAAACAAGAGCAGCCCAGTGGCGGGATAAACAGCCTCCACCAGGCAGGGTCAAACCCTCCAAAGGGAGTACAGGGCTGTGTCAACCAACCTCCCAACCCCGCTCACTTCCTCTAGGCTCACTCTCCCATTGGAGTCTTCGATCAATGGTTTCAATCACTTCCTTGCAAAGAAGACCTGATGTCCTGTTCCCATAGGACACAGGAGCTGCACAGTGGCCCCAGAGACCTTGATGCAGCAGATCCCACTTGGCTCTCCCCCCCATCAGCCTATTCACATTGAGCCAAAAGCCCAATATGAGGAACAGAGAATCCTACAGATGATCAAGAGCCTGCCACTGCTGTTCTGTGAGGTCTGCAGCAACCGAACCCATGAACAACTGCAAATCCTCAGGATCCAATCCATCCAGGGGCCAACCTAAACTACCAGAAATGTTTCTGCATTCCATTAAGATGCACAAACAAAAAACAAAACCAAAACCATCCTAAGGTATTAAGTAGCCCTAAGGTCATAGCATCATTAGAATGTAAACTGCGCAAGTGCTTGTACTTGGGGGCCTGTTTTATTTATTGCTATATCCTGAGCCCCTAGAAGAAACAAGATGCTCAATAAATATTTAGCCCAACCTCCTATATCAGCCACAACAATCCTGAACAAAGAAATCTGTTATTCAGACTCTGAGACAGGATCAACCATCAATTAATAAGAAAGACATTAAAAGAAAGAAAGAGAGAAAAGGCAGGCAGGCAGGCAGGCAGGCTTATGAAAGGTGTAAAGTAGAATCGACTCTTTTAGGTAGGGAAGCTGACAGACCTACTTATAAGAAAGTGCTGAATAAAATGGATTTTCAGGTTCCCTCGTTCAGCTCAACTCCAAACTCTCAACTGATCAACCAAGGTGAAACGATGCACATCAAGGCAAATGTGGAATGATTATACGCACCACCACAGACCAAAAATCCTTCCTTATCTGCCACACACCGGGCAAGCGCAGCCTCTCTGACATGCAGCAGCAGGGACTACTGCCAGCCCTGGCTTACGCCCCCAACCTGGCCACACACAGCCCTCCCCACTGCTGCCCAGGGCCTTGGCAACTGAGGGCAAAGAATAATGAGGGATTCAACACCAGGGGCATTCCCATCAGAAACAAGGAGGTTGTATAAGCCACACCTGGACTGCACACCACAGACAGACAGACTGCTGTTTTAACACTGGCAGGATCTTCTAGTGCAGGTCGGTGCCACTTGGGGC
>PVKY010014053.1:0-10745 GCA_004027775.1 Bradypus variegatus | reverse complement strand
AGTGAGTGCCTTGAATTAATATTCAGGCTCAGAGTTGACGTCAGAGGAAAGATTGGCTGAAAGTGGAGGCAGGAAGACTACTCAGGGTGCAGATGCAGTCTTGAGCTGAGAGATGGAGGGTGGTATGGACTAGAGTTTTGACGGTGTAGGTGGTGAGAATGGTCCGATTTGGCATTTGTTGGAGGTGGATCTAATGAGACTTGATATTGGATTGAGTGTAGAATGCAATAAAAGGAGGACTCCGGAATACCCCCAAACTTGTGGGCCTGAACTGCTGGGCTGATGCTGGTAACATGAACTGAGAAGGGGAAGGCTAGGAGAAAAGTAGATTTGAGGGACAGGATTGGAGGGTAGAACTTCACAGGGATCCGTTTTGGACATATTCATCTTAAACTAACTATTGGGTGTCCTAGCAGGCAGATGGACCTATGAGCCTGGCACTCGAGGAGAGGTCAGGACAGGAAATGGGGATTTGGGAGTCATTGATGGAATGGTGGGATTTAGGGTCATGGACTGGACAAGATCACTCAAGGAAGATGGAGAAGAGCAGTGGCTGAACACTGAGCCCTGGGGACACCAACATTCGGGGGCCAGGAAGCAGAAAGTCTGCAAAGGAGAAGGAATAGTCAGAGAGGGAGGAGGAAACCAAGAGACCACCAACTCAGAAGCTTAGGGGAGAGCAGTACAGAGGGAGGTGTGGTCAGCTCCACTACAATGAGCTGCCAACAAAGAGCAGGACTTTCTCCCACTTGGCAATGGGGGCTGTACATTGTAGAGGTGATAAGAGGAGGCTTTGGAAGCAGGTGCACTTGAGCCCAGGTCCTGATGCTGTCATTTCTTTGCTTAGAGACTTTGGGCAAGCCATAACATTGGTTTCCTCCTCTGCATGGCATTAATGTGCAATTTAAATGAGTTAATATATGCAAGGCACTTAGAACTTGGTCTGGCAAATAGTAGGTGCTCAATAAACAGTTGGATAGAGTCTGTCAGTCACGGATGCTGTAGAGGGACCTGAGTTATGAAGGGAATGTTTGATTTGGGCAATCCAACCTTCATTCGGGATTCAAAAGGGAAAATGCCTTTAAGAGTTGGGCAGGTCACATAAATGTAAGGAGCACCAGGTGGAAGCAGATAGGGGCAGTAAGGCTATTGGCCAACAGGAGCATGCACACCCTGCTTAGAGCATCCTAGTTTGAAATGTGTAAAGCCACAGACAGACCAAACAAAAACCCATGCACAGACCCGGTACTGCCCACACAGGCTCAAGACCTCTATTAGGTGATGGTGGACCAGAGAAGAATTCTAAACAGGATGTATGGGATCAACATGATCAGACTTGCATTTCAGAAAGGTCACTTGGGATGCAATGCCGAGAGGGGATGGAGAGGATGAGGGGGTGGGGTGGGGGGTTTGAAGGTCTAGTCCATGTCAGTCAGAGAAGCCAGGAAACTATTCACTCAGGTGAGGGGGGAGCAGGATGGGGAAATAGGCTCATTATAATACAATTAGCTCTATAATCAGTATACAGTCTTATCATTTCAAAATGTAAAGACGAGTATATAATTAAAAAATTTGGGGGGTTTTGTTTATTTGGTTTTCTCCTTTTAATGAGAGTAACTTGCCAACCTGGGGACTCAGGTGAGTGGTTGGAGGAAAAAGTAAGGTATAATTTTTAACCAATTGATTTTGCAATAAATTAGTTTATTGATTCAAAGAATCACTTGCTGTGGACAGTAAAAGTTGTAAATAAGATTAGTGTCTGCTTAGAGTGAAAACTAAGTGAGGGCCCCAGGAGGCTTCCATAATTATACAGGAGAGAAGGTTGCACATGGCTGGAGAGCAGGGGAGTCTGGGCTGGACCTCAGAGCCCGCTGCAACCAGGCGGCCGATTGGAGTGCGTGGGCTCGGATCGGAAACTCCCCACTGCTCTCTTTAAGGAACTAGCAAGAAGTTGAGCTTTGCTGACTCAGACTCTCCTCCTGCTCCAAACTCAGAAAATATTTCTACCTCTATCCCCAATTTTTAAAAATATATAGCCAAGCTTGAAAGAAAGAAAGGAAATCCTTGGGTTCCAGAAACCGGGATGGGAATCAGACAACTGCCTTCCCAGGGACCTCTGGGACTGGGTCGTGGGCTCCAAGCCTGGAGACTGGAGGTGGGGAGGTGAGGTATGGAGGGCGGTTATCACCCAAGAGAGACCTGAGTCAGGACCCTGCCAAAAGGACTCTCAAAGGCTGTCCTTTCAATTAAAGGGAGAGCAGAAAATTCCGACCAGAAGCCCAAGGAAGCTAGGGGTCTGCTAGGGGCTCCAGATTGGTGATGGTGGTGAATCATCTGCAAGAACTAGAGTCCACAAGGTCTTGAATTTATACCACCCACATGGTGCAAGAATCTCAAATAGAAAAATCAACGTGAAAATGGTCTGGGTGCAGTGAAGCACTGGGCTCCAGGAGATGCAAGCAGCCAGAATGGCTCTTTGGGGACACTGCTCACAGTGCAGGGCATGTGAGTTTCTGCAGAGAAAATAAATCAGCATTGTCACCACTGTTCATAGCCTCACTAAATGTAGTGCTAGAAGAAATATGCCTCGTCCAACCCCCTCCTGAAGAGGTGGAAACAGCCCCAGGGAGGTCCGTGCCCCTGCAAGGTCACACAGCTTATGAGCACTCATCAGTGTGGGGTGGTGGAAAGCGCATGGGGGTGGTGGAGGTGGTAAGACCTGAGTTTGGATGTTGGTTATGCCATTTATAGCTGTGACCTTGATCAAGTTGCTTCAACTTTCTAAGCTCCATTTCCCCATCCACAAAGTGGGGGTTTTAACACTTATTTCATAGGGCAGTTGGAAAATTAAGTGAGGTCTCCTTGAGGAAAGTGCTTGGAATAGTGCTGGGTGCTCTATAAGTATTGTTTTCCTTCAGATTTTGCTTTAAATAAAAACCCTTTTCCAGAAAGCTCTCCCAGTCAGCCCCTGCTGACTCTAATGGATTCTTTATCTAGTGGACTATCTGTGTTCTATTACTTCACACTAAATTGCCTGTTGTAATAGAATTTTTTTTAACTCCTTTTGCTGGCTTTTGAGTTTTCCTTTAAATTTTTGCTCCTTGTCTCTCGTCACTTATTTCCCACTGGCCCTCACCACTCCAACAACAGATTGTGGAATAGATGGCTGGATGAGTGAATAGATGGATGAGTGATTGAATGGATGGACAAATGGATGCATGGATACATGCATGAATGGATGGATGGACGGATAAGCAGAGAGTTGAATGGATGGATGGATAGTGATTAGGTTGTTGGTTGTAAGCAATAGACACTGACCCTGGCTAAGTTAAGCAAAAGGGCTTGTATTGGAAGGGTAGGCTGAGAAAAGGCAGGAACTGAGGAGCTGCAGGAATATAAGGTGGCAATAACCACTACTCGGTCAGGTCAGGCCCTGTACCTGGAATGAATGAACACCGGGCATTTTTCCTGCCCAGACCTAACTGTATTCAAAGGTCAAAGTCCTGGCAAAGAGAGTTCAGTTGGCTCAGGTCGCATGCTCCTTGATTGCTAAGTCCTCTGAGCAGGCATGGTGAAGCATAGGTAATTTCCTAAAAGGAAATTAAAAGGCTGTGGCCAAAAGAAGAGAGAATGATTTCTGGGGGCTCAGTGCCCAAGCAACACCCCCCAACAAAGAAGGGATGAGTCCTCGGTCCCCCTGAGACAGCACAGGGACTTGTGTCTTCACCTGCCCCTTGCTGATCCACACTCACCCTTCTTTCTCGCCTCCCTAGGCCTCCCCTCTCCCACCCCACCCCCACTTCTGGGCATCCTGCCCCTCCCCAAGGCACAGTCATTTCCTGCTTCCTTCAAGAAGGCTTTGTGGTTTCCCAAGCCCAGCTGATTGCTCCCTTCCCTGAACTCCTGTGACCACTGCTTTGGCACAGCACCAGAATGACCCTCAACTGCAGCCTATTTGCTGCTTCACCTTCGGGGTTGGCTTCTTCTCCACGTTTCCCGAGAGCAGAGGCATTGTCAAAGGTGGCTCATGACCCCACCATCATGGCACAGTGTTGGATTGAGAATCAGTGCTCACCAAATGCATGCCGATTAATTATCAATGAGCTGAGTGGCAGAGTCATCATCTGTCTTACTAGACCTTAGAAATGATCCAGGTCAAACCTCATTTGAGAGTTGAAACCACTGGGGCCCAGAAAGCTGACTTATTTAAAATCACACAGCTAGGGAAAGATAAATCTAGGCCTGAACCCAGGGCTTCTTATTCCCATGCAACCCAACCCTCCTTGCTGCCTGTGTGTGTGTGTGTGTGTGTGTGTGTGTGTGTGTGTGTGTTCATGCCCCACGTCTCTCACTAGATTCTAGCCTGTTACCATGTTTGGCATAATAAATCCTCAGTCAGTGGTTATTTAATTAATTAAACAAAGCCCTGCCAGGATTGCACCAATATGTTCCTTTTCTCGTTCCTGCCCTATCCGCACCCAAACTTCTGTCCATCTTAAGGCCCTTTGCACAGTGAGGAGGAAAGACACTTTGATTGATTACCCCTGAAATGTCACTCCTTTTGAAAGTCAATGAATTTCAAAAAGCAGCCGTTTTGTGGAGTCGGTGCAGAATCAACCAAGTCCTTTGTGCCTCCGAAATCACTCGGAGCGGGCCCCCTCATCAGGCAGCCCTCCCCGCGCCTCTGTGCCATGCTACTTGAAAAATTAGTCATTGTACTGGAAACACAGTCACAGGGAGCGAACATTTTGACAAGGTAATGGTCCCCTGCCTTTCTCGGCATTTGCGAGGGAGTCGGAGTCCATTATAATGTCACAATGGTGTGCGCCATTGACATCTCATTGAATAATTAAAAGGCAGTTTAATCATAGCGATCATCCACTTAGTGTCTGGTTCCGGAGTGTCGGGGAAGCACGTTTAAGGAGGCAGCAGTGTTTGTGCGGATGGGGCACTATCTGGATCGGGACCGAGGCCACCAGGCGGCAGGCTCTGCCAAAAGGACTGCAGCTCGGCGGGCTGGGAAGGCAGCTGCAGTGCCCCCCTCCAAAAAAAAAAAAACAAACTGTTCTTTCTTTTGTTTCTCTGAGCTAAATACAGGAGCAGACTTTCTTTTCCACCCAAATGAAAAACTGAGAGTTTGTTGTTTCTCATTAATCACAAAGAGTGTGTGCCCGAAGAGTACTTCATTTGCATTCTCTTATAAGGCAAATATTTGCCAAATGCCTGCTCTGGATCAGGCATTGTTCTCTGTGCTGTGGATAAGGTGAAGGACCTGACGGACAGGGTCCCTGCTCCTACAGGGCTTACATTCTAGAGGGGAGAAAGATAAATCCACAACTGTGCTGTCAAATGGGGGTGTGGCAGAGGGCTGGCTACATCATTCGGTCAGAGTGGTCATTGTAGGTGAGATCGAAATGACAAGGAGTCACCCACTTGAAGTTCATGAAGCACACTCCCAGGAGAGAAAACAGCACAAAGGCTCTGGGTGGGAAGGGACTTGGCATTTTCAAGGAAGAGCAAGACCATGGTGGCCATAAGGCAGGAGGCAAGGGGGAGAGTGGGGCCAGGTGCGGGGAATCGGAGCCAGCTCAGGGAGACTTCACAGGGCAGGGTTGAGAGCCTGCATTTCAGTCTCTGGGTGATGGGAAGCTCATGGTGAGATTAAGCAGAGCAACTATATGATTTGAACATAAAGATCTCACATTAAAGAGAATGAACCACACCTTCATTCTCCAGACACTGTGATTCCCCCTCCGTGCCTGGCTGGGTGCTGGACACTGGGAAAGACAGCCACGAATGAGAGCACACCTGCCTTCCAGGAGCCCACTGACAAGCAGATGAGCAGACAGTCACCAGATAGTGTCATACATCCTGGGACAGAGTTAAGTCGAGGGATGTGGGAAGCAGAGGAAAGGCACCTAATCCAGGAGAGGGTGGGAATGGGGTCAGGAAGGCAGTCTAGAAGAGGTAGCACCCAAGCTGCATCTGGAGGGGTGAGAAGGGGTCGACCAGACAAATAAGGGTGCAGAAGAGAACATTCCAGGCAGTGAAAGCAAGCCTGGGCAAAGGAGCCCGGATTGAAAATGGCACATCTGGAGCCACATGAGCCAGAGAGGTTAAGAAACTCAGGGAATATCGCACTGCACGCAGTTCCCCATCTTTACCTCCTTCTTTATTCTCCTCCAGTGAAGGTAGCCACAGTCAGGCAGTCAGAGCACTGGACAGGGTAGGACACCCCTGGACCATTCTGAGCCAGGCTGGTGCTATGACCTGGCAGAGTTCACTTCCAGCCAGGCTGGGAATACCTTTTCCCCCAAATGCAGGTAATTCTGACTTGGCTCTTGCTTTTTCCCAACCATTGCCCTTCACAGTCAATGTCTGAAACCTAGACTCATACCCAAAAGCCAGGATTGTCCCGATTTCATTCTGAACATTCTGGTGTTGGTTCACCAACACCATCACCCTTTCTGATGATTTTATAATTGGGGAAACTGAGATCCAGAGAAGGGAACTGAGTTAATCAAAGCCACAGAAATTCAGGCAGAAACGTTGGGACCAAAATGTTGATCCCTTAACCCCTAATCTGGCATTGTTCCAGGAAAGAGCTGCATTGTCAGGAGTGGGATAATATTGGGGAAACAGTCATTTCTTGCACAGCCACCCCTACTGCATCTTGCGAGAGATGCAATTGGCCTCATAGGCAGGCACAGCAGTAAAGGGGTTAAGAGCATGGGTTCAGAGTCAAAGTGGGCATTTAATTCCCACTTCCGTTACTTATTTGTTGTGTGACTTTAGGAAAGTTACATCACCTCTCTGAGTCTCAGTTTCCCCATCTGTAAAATGATGAGAATAATCATGCCTGTTTCACAGGGTTATTGTGAGGGTTAAATGAGGTAATACATGCACAGCACTTAGAAACGGGCCTTGCACATAGTAAGTCCTCATAACATGATACCCTGGCATTAGTCTCCAGGCCGGAAAGCGCAGCCTTTTAAGCACCCCCAGCGTGCCAGGCACTCTACTGGGATGTTCCACATCTCTGGCGATGGTGACATTACAGCTGGTCAAGTTAGTGTTTTACAAACATCGTCACGCTGCCTGGCATGCACCTCGTGCCTTTTATTGATTTATTCCACTCGTGTTATTCCATTCAATCATCACAATAACATGGTGGGGTGGGCTTGATAGATGAAGAAAGGCCCAGGGAGGTTCAGTGACTTCCCCAGGCTCACACAGCTGGCCGGGGGCAGAGCCAGGATTCCAGCCCAAAGCACTGGCCCTTCCCTCCACTCTCACCACCTCTCGCTCCCTGCCTTGCACGTTGGGGATCCATCGGGGACCCAGCTGGTGTCACTTGCCACTCACCAGCCACAAGACCCTCTGCATCAGCCCCTCTCCTTTGCCCTATGGAGGATGAACATGGAGAGAAACCTGCAATGTGTTTTTGAATTCCTCTTGAAAGTAAAATAGGGAAGGGTGGTCCCATTTTCGAATAACCAGATCTGCACGGCACAAACTCATCCCGGGCGCTGAATGAGGAGTGTTTGCTCCTGCTGAATGACTGAACCAGTCCATCACTGAAGGCCAGAGCTGGGCAGAGCAGCAGCGAGACGCAGCCTGATACTTGTGGGGTCAGAGAGAGGAGGTCTCGTAGGGTCAGAGGAGACCCCACCCCCAGAGAACACCGAAGCCTGTGGTTGCCAAGCCAGAGCTCCCGGAAGTCCCTCCCTCGTGGTGGTGTGGGCGGGGCCGGCTCTGCCCCGTGAAGAGGGCGGGGCTCCGAACTGTGTGACGGGCAGCTTCCAGCCTCCCGGCTCCTCCTGGGCTTCCCTCCAACCAGAGCATCTCTGCTTTTGTCAGTTTCACATCGTGGCTTTACAACCAAGGTTTTCTTTGAAGAAGATTTTACTAGCCAAAAAACAAAACCTATGATTTCTCAAAGTTAGCCAACAAATTGAAGGTGGAGCTGGGCTGAGAACGCCGGCCTCTGGATGTGCCCCCCAGACCACGGCGCGCCTTGAGAGGGTGCAGGATAACCGCCCTCCCTGCCAAGATCATCCGCACGGCTCAGAGGGAGAGCATGTAGAATAAACACGCTTCCCTGGGCACCTGGTGTTGCAGAGGGCACGGGCTCACCCCTCCCGGCCAGACCCTTTGTGTAACCCAGTAGTGTGGATATGGATAAACAAATACACAGCCTTCAGCTGGGCCAGAAATGCGCAGCTGAGTAACAGATGCCCTTCCCTCAGGGAGCTCCCAGTCCAGTTAATGAAGGAAGTAACATGCATAACCTTCCCGTAATAGCTCATTTACAGAGCAGACATCCATGAATTGCTTCAGAGCCCTCTGGGGTCTTTTCGCATTAGCGTCCCCCACCGCCTGCCTGGCTGAGACCTGGCGGGTTTGTCCTGGATCACACATCAGTCGTTCTTAAACTTCACCCCAGGTTCCTTCTCTCCTGCACCTTGGAAAGGCTTTCTCTACTTCTGTTGCTCTGGGATGCTGTGCCCATGCATATCATGTTTTGTCCTCTCATAGTACCTTATTCTTTCCCCTTATAACCCTTAGCACAATGTGTAATTCTGTATTAATTTGTATATTAATTTGTTTAATGTCTAGCAGCCCCATGAGGCCAGAGACCCATCTGCTATGCTCACTGTTGTATAACCAGAGTCTAGCAGAGTTATCTGTCCCATATTGGGCATATAGGTTATTTTTAAAGAATAGATAACCTTTTCAGAGATTGTGAGTTTGATCAAGTGCACTGGGGTGCAGAATATGGGGAGCCCTAAGTGAAGGCTGAGAGGGTCATCCCATAGGTGCTTGGGCAGCTATAGCCTTTTCATCACCTCCTTCCTTTTTTCTTTCCTCCCCCCCCTCCTTTCCTTCCTTCCTTCTTCTTCACTCCTCCCCCAGCCCCACATTCACTCACAGGAAGATAGAGCAAAAAAGAAAGAGACCCTTTGGGGATTGAAGAAGGGCAGTGAATTTTGAAGCAGGCAGGTGAGTTTTGGTAAACCTGACCCCAGGCTGGGTGATCAGTCCTGGTGGTCTTTTATGGAAGGCATTGGGAGGATGAGACATTTCCGTGGCTCAGTGGTGCCAGAGGGACTCACATAGGCCAGTTCTCAATGCAGAGCTTTCACTCCAGCACCCTCTGGTCCCCAGCCTGACTGCCTGGTCACGCATCAGCTCCCTTTCATTACTCTTATCTCCAGACGCTGCCTTGGAGAGGGCCCCTTGGCCTGGCTGCACCATCACCCGGCCCTGATAGTCACACTTCAGTGGCAGGGACTGGCCACTGGCACCCTGGATGGGTGCCAAGAGGGACTGGGCAGCCCAGTGGCTTCCTCTGGAACTGGACACACTTTAGGAATGAAGGCTTCCCCAGCCCCCACGTCCTACAAATGAGAAAACTCACTGCACCACGACTCTGATGGTGGCACAGAAGCATGGGCTCTGGAACGGACATCCTGAGTTCAAATCCTAGCTCTGCTGCTTCCTAGCTCTATGATCTTAAACAAGGTGCTGAATTTCTCCGTGCCTCAGGTTTCTCGTACGTAAAATATGGATAATATAATGATAGTATTTACCTCCTAGGATGGTTATGAGTATTAAATGAGCTGACATATATAAAGTATTGGCTGCGGTCAGTGCTACATGTGCCTTGGCTTTTATTATCATTACAGCATTTTGGATACATGGCCATCTTCCTCACTCATCTGTGACTCTTCAAGGGCAGGGACCGGGGCTTGCTCATTCAGCAAAAGTCATCTAACTTTCTCCTGGTCACCATGGCATCCACGACAAACCCTAGTTCCCATTTCCTGGTTCCATTACCCTGGAAGGTCCACGAAGACAAGGATCCAGCATCCGGCACGATGCTGGGCACATAATAGCAGCTCACTGAACAGCTATTGAGTAAATGAACAACAGGAAATTGAATTGATAGTGCCGTAACGTGGAAGATGAGGCAAAGGCGTCAGATAATAGTGACTCTTGAGTGTCCTGCTTTGCTCGAGAGGGTGGATGATGATTCCGAATACCAAGCTAGAAAATAAAGGGAGAAGAGCTAGTTTGGAGACTGGGCAATGCCAGAAACCATATATCTGAAATTAGTCATAGAGGACCAGGATACTATTGAGTCCAAATGGATTTTTTTTTCCTTCATATAAATGGTCCTTTGAGTAGGGCAAGCATACTTGGATGTTTATTTCTAAGTCTGCAGTCAAATCAGTAGTGTGAGGATGGGCAATCAAATCAGGGCACTAAGGAATGAGATGAAAATGTTTGTTGGAAAGGCTTTAAAGTGTTCTGAAGAGGTGGTTCCCATGGAAGAGCAATCTAGTGGCAATAAAGCACCTTTGCAATCAGGCTAGGAGGCCATGGAGGCAGCCTCGGGTCTGACAGGGCTCATTTACAGGCAGACACTGAAGAGGCAGGGACCCGGCTCTGCAAGGAGCTGGCTCAGGGTGGTGGTAAGAGGGTCACTTCTGGGGAGAAACAGGGACCCTCTCTGAGGAAGCAAGCAGGGGCTTAGCCTGGGATGGAGGGGACAGCCCTGCGTGACCTCCCCACCTGCTACCCTGATCCCATAAGTCATTCACGGCCTCACGGCAAAGCATTCTGCCTTGCAGTGCAGCACAGACGTCGTAGTTCTCGGCCCCCTGGTGGCAGAGATCTATTGTAGGGCTGTTGGAGGTGTTGAGGTTCAGCAGGAAAAAAACATCAGGCCATCCTTTTCC
>PVKY010014052.1:0-10744 GCA_004027775.1 Bradypus variegatus | reverse complement strand
TGGGCTGGGGGTGGGGGCAGACCTTTTACCACCTCCAGGCCTGAAGGGGGAAGGGAAGAGCTATTGCTGGAAGCAGAGAGAGTAGCTGTAGCTGTAGGGACAGGTGGCCTGACAGACACTGTGGGCCTCAGCAGAGGGACATGCCCACACAGAGACCCAGCAGGGTCAGAGGTGGAGAATTAAATACTCCAATCTCACTTTCCTCACACCCTCCTATTACAGGTCAGAGAGTGAGGTTGTGGTATGCAAAGGTCAGTCTCCTGGGACACAGAACAGGGTGGAGAAGAGTGGAGAATAGATCTGGACAGGCAAGCAGAAAGTGGCTGGCACACCTAATAAGTGTGACCTAGCCAGGGTTTGGGGGAAAGAGTCCTTAGGATTTTCTTATTGGAAAAGAAATGAACTACTCTTAACTATTTGGTATGTGACTATTGCAAACATGGCATAGTGCTTATCACTCCAAAACTGTAAATGCCTCTTTACTAAATGCCTTTTTCCTCCAGCAAATGAGCTATGTATATGTTATATTCTACAATAAAAAATATGATTTTAAAAAAATAAGCATCTTGACACTGGATATTCAGTTCCTAGCCAGGGATAATAAATAAAACAAAGTATGGATTATTAAAATATAAATTATATTTCAATTTGGAAAATTATTCACCACCATATTCTTGATGTACCTCTCATGTATTCAGATTATGGGTGAATGTATCAGCAAGTCTTTGGAAACATGTCTGTGTAAAATACATCTGCTTTGTTTTCTTGGTGTCATCTGGAATTGTTTACATAGCAGAGACTACTGGTAGTCTATTCCATTATCCATTCTGCCCTCTCTCCTCTTTAACAACACCCAACTGTATTCTGAGAGACAATACACTCTACTAAAAGATTACATTTACCAGACTCCCTTGCAGCTAAGTGTGGCTATATGGTGTGACTAATTTCTAAGCAGTGAGCTACAAGCAGAAATTCTATGTGAGACTTCTGAGAATCCTCCTTAAAAGAAAAGAAGTGGGCCCTTCTTCCTATCTTCCTCAGTCCTGTTGCCTGTAATGTGGATGTAATGACTGGATCTCCAGCACCATCTTGGACATGAGGTGAAAACCACAGACTGAAGAGAGTGGAGCAGAAAGGCCCCTGGTGATGTCATGGAGCTGCCATCCCAGTCCCAGACTGCCTACTTGTGTGCCGTTTTAAATGAGAGAGAAACAAATTTCTATACTGTTTAAGATATTCTTTTGTCTTTTGTTTTCTGTTACATGCAGCTGAACCTAATCCTAACACACTTTATTTACAAACAAAAAATCATGATTTTGCTCTAAATTACCAAATATTAACAAAATTTATTTAGGCTTTTGTGTAGAAGCATGGCTTTAGGAAGAATGCTACGCTTTTTTTCTTCTTCTGGTTTGCAGCTAATATTGCCTATAAGAATTTAACAAGACTTGTGTGTATGTGTGTGTGTGTGTGTGTGTGTGTGTGTGTGTGTTGGGTGTTTAAATTTTTCTAAAGAAAAGTTTTGTTTGACTGCAAATTTGAATAATCTCTTCATAAACGGTTCAGGTGTTACCTTTGAAAACATTGTCTAAAGCTAATCTCAGCTAATTAACTTAAAGTTAGCACTCAACTTCCTTCCTCCCTCCCTCCCTCCCTCCCTGCCTTCTTTTTAGTACTATTTAAGCTTCTTCTAAGGACCATCTACTTTACTATGGAGCTAATTTGGTTACCATTTCCTCAATTTCTCAGTCCACATTCTTCACACTTATCAAAATCTTGGCAGCAGAACCTGTTTTGCAAAATAGAGACCTCTGGTCCTAGTCTATACAAGCCTTCGGTCAGTGATATGTGTTAGTTCAGACTTTATATGTTTATCTAGGAAACCACTGAATGTCACAGTCATACATCTATATGGTTACTTTAAGCTCCACAAAATTATTTGTTCTAGTCAACTGTGCTTTGTGTGGATTGCACTTTGTGTGAACTAACCATGAATTCAAACAGCTAATCTGTCTGTTCTTGTCACCTTCCAGGATCTCATTCTATCCAAGGGTTTGTAGATGAAATTCCAGATTGAAATATGGACCATCCCTTCAACATCAACAAAACTTGAAAATTCAACTTTCAAGAGGAAAGTCTTCACTTTTCTTTCCAAGAACCAAAATAAGTGAATAAAGAGTTTGTAGAAATAAAATGTGTTGAGTATTTAGATAAAGCAATACAAGTATCAACTAATACACTGATTTTGCTGTCAGCCAGTGATAAACTATAGATTTTGATCCATATGCAAATCTGAGGAATGTAGTTAGTGTGGTTGTTTTTTCTTTCAAACTTTAAATAGATCACCACACTCTCCATTCTGTTGAACAAACTCTTTACTATTCATTGTACAAGTATTTCCTGCATCAAGTAGCTTACATTTTGTTCATCCACATATGAGAGCACTTCTCTTTTAATGGGATTACTTCAGTAAATTATTTTCTTCTTCTTTTTAACATATAATGACCAGAACTTATGGGAGGCCATCCTACATAAGAGGTTGGGTCTTGTTAACTCTTTTTTTAAAGAGTGTCCTTGATTCCTTTATTGCTTTAATCTGCTTCTCTCAAGTACATTTTGAATTGGTCAAACACCAAGAGACAGTGAATTATACTTCCCCTGGAAAAATATTTCCAGTTCTAGAGAAAGATAAATAAATATAAAATGCAACTATTCTTTTAGAAAAAAAGCTGCAAAGCCTAATAAAGGCCAATGTGAAAGTAAATACGTCATCCATCCATCCATCCTCATACAAGGGACTAAATATAAATTAAAACATTAGGGAACAGAGAGGAGGGTTAAAGAGTTCTTGGCCATGCAAAGATGACTCCTCTTTGGAAAAATGACTTGAACTCTACCGATAGGCTTCCTTCTGCCTGCCATTCTGGTGCAGGAGCACCCCACCAATCCCCAGGGGAAAAGGGAGCTCACTTCCGTGGGTTTGGACTCTCCCGACTCAAGGACGCGACATGCTGGCCCTGGGAATCCTTCAGTGTTACTTGATCTCCGAGTGTCAACTGCCAGTGGGAACTTACAAGGAAAAACAGACACAGATAAGAGCACTTACCATTTCTGGATTCTCTGCAGCTAGCTTTACCATCTTTTCTGTGATCATCTTTTTCAAGCAGTTACTCAGCAAAAAAGCCTAAGAAACCCAGAAATAAACAACTCTCAACTGAAGAGACCTTCATTCTCTTCCTTCTTCGCGCCACAAAGCAGATTTTGAGTTCTGTCCTCCAATACTATACTCTCGAGAGTCTGGATTTCTTCTTTACTTTTCAGAAATTTGCATAAGATGTAATTGCCAAATAACCATAAATTTTCTCAATTACATGAATATATTTACAGATTTTTAAAAGACAGATGAAAAATGGCCGCTCTCATTACTAATCTTTTTCCCTCTTAAAACTAACCCCTTGCTGATAGGAAAGTTTTGGTAATGTATGGTGGTGATGGTGAATTGGGAATGTAATTAACACCACTGAATTATATATTTGAATATGGTTAATAGGGGAAATTTTAGGTTGTGTATGTTACCAGAATAAAAATTTTTTAAAACTATAGAACTGTACAACATAAATAGTAAACTGTAATACAAACTATGGACTATTAGTTAATGATATTATAATAATAATATTGTTTCATCAATTGTAACCAAGGTACCACACCAGTGAAAAGTGTTAACAATAGGGAAAACTGTGTGAGTGTGTGTGTTGGGGGGGAGGAGTTGGGGGGTGGTATATGGGATCTCTGTACTTTTTGCATGATTTTTCCATAACCCTACAACTTCTCTAATAAGAAAAATTACCAATATAAATGTGAGAAATGCACCAAAAAATCTACAGGAACTAGGAAACAAAGAGTAAAAAAGTTAAATCTGCCTTTCAGTGCCATTCACCATCCGCCCTGTCAATATCTACTCTCGGCTGAATTAATATTAAAAAGTCATCTGGGTCTCTCTTACTCTGATTAGTCAATTAGCCACTTCTCACACTGGCTTAAAATGTGTCTTTTTCAGGTCAGTTACTCTCACAACCTTAGAGTAGATGATATAAACAAACAAACAAACAAACTACCCCCTCCTCCTTATTATTTTGTTGGCAAAAGATCTTATCAGCAACAAACAATACAAACTGCTTATTGTGATCAAACTAATGGCAATCAATCAAATATTTAATTGCATATATAATTATTGAGAGGCCTATTATTAGACATAACCTGTCTTTTTGAAAGTGTTAGCACCTTACTCTTCTTACTGATTTTTTTTTAATTGTTTTTGTTTTCACTTTCTTGTTTTTCCAGCATCTTTAATCATCACTTTCAAAACTGATAGTTGTCCCCAATATCACCTTGGTTTAATTATCATTGTTACTGCCAACATATACAAAGTTACACATCTTACTACACAAAAGCTGGGGCTTCCTTGTTCCAGGATCTTCACCCCTATGTGCCAAATTTAAAGTTCCCTATGATCTTCCTATTTACTGTTTTCCCACCCATCCTTTCTTTCCGTTGTCCTGTTCTTGATCCTTGGATTGCTGTTTCCTTTTTCCCATTACAGGCTGTGTGCTCAAGGGTGCTTGCTGTGCTGGGAGAGAGACAGAGAGAAGAGGAGGGGGAAGAGAGAGAAAACCCAGGCTGGGGTGGAAGCCAAAGTGAAGGCACTTGGGGGGTGGGGCAGAGAAAGCAGAATCAGAGGGAGCATGAGCTATACACAGGTAACATCTTGAGGTCTTGCAGGGCTGTACAGCATGATAGGAATTCATTTGTTTTAAAGGAAGAGAAAGGAGGGAGGATAGAGGAAAAGGACTGCCACCAGAAAAGAAGAGTACCAGAGCTAACATGGTTTATATGCAAAGACAAATTTTGACAAATCCCCAGTTTTGCTATGAATGAGACCTATTTATCTGTGAATACATGTAACCTACACAAAACCTGGGTATGAAATAGTTAAACATCAAAACCCTGAGCTGATGCAGCTAGGAAGATGTCTAACTGTTCCAGGGACGGTGAACCAATCCTACATTCTTATACAACTTACACTAGGACTCTGCTGCAAACCACATAAAGATGATTAAATGTAAAGGTATAGAGCTTTCATTTAAAGGACTTAGAGGAGATTTGGGCCCAAGTTCTCATTTGTATGTGTAAGGCACATAAGCCACATTTCTGTCTTTTGCAAAGGTAGCCTTTGGGTACATAACAATAAACCCAACTCCAAACAAAATAAGACTTTCCTAGGAAACCTTTAGAAGAATGTTTATTGCATCTCTGTATATGGGCTTAAGCTCATAGGTACCGACTAGATTAAAAGACAATAATAAAATTTAACTACTGCATTTAGCATTCCAGGAGGTGGTTTCACTGCCCAAATCTCTCTCCATCTCTCCAAGGCACTGCAAATCTTGCCTCAGCCAAACTATCCTATGGATGTTTTATATTTAAGGTGAACCTGAAGTCCCATCTCTTTAACCTAAGATTTTGGTATAGAACTTTGTGTTTTACAGAGGACTTTGATATCTATTATCTCATGATTACAACTGTACAAGAAGTGTAGAGTTGAAAGGGGGCTTTGGTGACTTGAAACCAGAATATTCCTTGGTACTTGGTATGATAAGCAGGGACTCAAATTGAAGACTATAATGTTGACGCAAAGATTGATACTTTGATTCTGTTTTAGAACATTTATAGGTTTGATTCCAATTTGAAATAGTTTAAGTTGTATGAATAATTTTTCAATTGGATTTGGTGTTTAGAAAATTAGATTACTTATTAGGATTCTTATTCCAGTTTTAACTCTAAGTCTTTGGCAGATACTGATACCTACCCAACATCATTCGTCCCCTTCTTCCTTGCTAACAGAACCATGATTTAATTTGGGATTACAAAGTATCCATGCCCTGGCAATGAATCTCTTTCACTCTAAGCCAATCACACCTTCTGTTCTTCTTTACTAGATACTTGCTTCCCAGACTCCCTTGCAGCTAGGGGTGCCCATGTCACCCAGTTCTGGCCCATGAGACATAGTGGAGGCCTTTATAATGGGGAAAAGTTTCTGCTTTCCAGATAAAAGATCATTTATCTGCTTGTAAATGGCCAAGAGAATGACAGGGATGCCAGTTATCTATCTACTTTCAGTGTTCTTACTAAGTGAGAGAATAAAAAATCTGTATTATCTAAGCTAGGGGTCAGCAAACTATGGCCTGCAGACTAAATCTAACTTACAATCTATTTTTGTAATTAAAGTTTTAATGGATTATAGCCATACCCATTTGTTTTTATATTGTCTATAGCTGCTTTTGTGCTACTATGAACAGAGCTGAGTTTTTGCAACAGAAAATGTATGGCCCACATAGCCTAAAATATTTACATCTGCCCTTTAAAAAACTGTCTGCTGACCCCTGATCTCAATGACTGTCAGTTGAGTCTTCTGTTATTTGTTAACTAAAATCATTTCCAACTGATATGAAGGCTATAGTGACTAGTAAAATAAAATAAAACAAAAAACAAACTAAATAAAAGGTATTATGGATCAAAAAGAGGGTATGCAGCACACTCTAGCACCCTGCTGGGGTTGGGTTAGGGTAATGGGCTTTGTCTACCCTTGTAAGCAAGACAGCAATTCAGCACAGAGGTTTTTCACGCGCTGCCAAGCAAACTCACCTGTTTGGTATAAAACACAACCCATTGGCAGCAACCGTCCTCGCTGTACTTAAATCTGAGCTCTAAGTTCTGGTTGAGAGTTAGCAGGGGCCCATCCATATCCAGCACAGTCCCCTACAGAGGAAAAGATTTTATTTGAAATTCAATAGAAACTTAAGTGTCTATTATGTGCTGGGCAAAATTAAAAACAAATGATATTGTCCCTAATCCCAAGGTGCTCTCACTATTGAGGAGCAATGAAAGTAAATCACCTGAATTTGAAATAATAAGTGTAATAAGGGAAGCAAACACAGCCCTTTGGAAGCAAATCAGATGGGTGCCTAACTCAGACTGGGAGGGTAAAGGAGCTTCCTGGCTGGAGGGGCATCTGAGCCGAAGCAGACGTTATCCACATTTGTTGTGTTAGCTTTTTGTTTTTGTTTTAGTTTGGGGGAGAATGTGCAGGCTGAAAGATGATTCCTGGTAGAAGAAACAACAAGTATATGCATCAAAGGATGAGGGAGCCTAGCAAGTTGGAGGCACTGAGGGAGAGAGCATGGCTGTAGCACAGGCTCCACGTCATGGCATATGGTGAGAGGAGAGGCTTAGAGAGACAGGGAAGGACCAGATCCCTGAGACTCTGGTAGGGAACATCTGTGATTTTTGCCTATATGGCACCTATTCTTCCTCTTCCTCCTAGTAATGGAGGCTTTAATTCCCTTGGAGCAACCATCCCTCTTCCGCTATGGCTGTCCTGCTGGAGGGTGACGCATGCCTCAGCCCTGGGCCAACTGGACAAATACACTCCGGGCCGCTCGTTTGGCTCCACAGTAGAGGGATCCAACAAGCAGGTCCTGACAAACAGTTCCTGTTTCTTAGAAACCTTCAGCCCCTTTGGTTCCTGACTTTTCCTAAGCCTGTTCTTCAGTTTTTCCTTTGAATCAGTGATTTACTCTATAGCCTCTCAATAAAACTCTTTTTCCACTAAAGCCAGAAATGTTGGTTTCTATTGCTTGCCATAGAGCAATAGACTGTTACAGGTTTCATAAGCTCTGTTAAGGAATCTGGACTTTATCTTGAGGGCAACAGACATCCATTAAAAGATTTTAAAGCTGGATAATAGCACAATTAGATTTATATTTTAGATGGCCGCTGAAAGCAGACTCTTGCTCCAGAGAAGCTAAGAGAGGACAAACACCCCAAGAGCAACTGACAGTGACATTTTTGAGGAACTGCAGCCTAGAGAGGAGCGTCTTGGGAGAAAGACATTTTGAAGCCAGAACTTTGGAGCAGACACCAGCCACGTGCCTTCCCAGCTAACAGAGGTTTTCCGGACACCATTGGCCATTCTCCAGCGAAGGTACCCTTTGTTGATGGACATGTTATGGCCTTAAGACTGTAACTTTGTAACCAAATAACCCCCCCCCTTTTACAAAAGCCAATCCATTTCTGGTGTTTTGCATTCCGGCAGCATTAGCAAACTAAAACAGTGATGAAATATTAAAGTTGGTAGATTGGGGTATCGGTGGAGGGGGCTTGGGGTATGCTGGAGTTCTGTGTATGAGGTTTGTATTATTTTTGCAACTGTTACTGTAAGTTTGAATTTATTTCAAAATAAAAATTAAAAAAAACCTATTAGAACTAATAAATTCAGCAGGGTTGCAGGATACAAGATCAATCTAAAAAATTAATTGTATTCCTTTACACTTGCAATGGACAATTACAAATGAAATTTTAAAAATTCCATTTGCAGTAGCAACAAAAAGAACAAAATACTTAGGAATAAATTTAACAAAAGAAGTGTAAAACATATACTGAGAACTACAAAACATTGTTGAAAGAAATTAAAAGAGATCTAAATAAATGGAAAGACATCCCATGTTCATGGGTTGGAAGACTTTATAAGATGATAATACTTGCCAAATTTATCTACAGAGTAAATGCAATACCTATCAGAATCCCAGGTGAATTCTTTACAGAAATTGACAAGTTGATTCTAAAGTTCATATGGAAACTCAAGACACCCAGAATAGCCAAAACAATCTTGAAAAAGAACAAAGTTGAAGGACTTGCACTTCTGATTTCACAACTTAATACAAAGCAATAGTATTCAAGACAATGGCAGACATGTAGATAGACATATAGATCAGTGGAATAGAATTGAGAATCCAGAGATAAATCATGGGTGGAGAATTCCTTGGTGAAGCAAGGTACCAAGATACTCACAAGGAAAGTGACCTGCCAGCACTTCACCCTGTTCATCTGGAAGACAACATCCTGGGTTTTGTTATCAGGCAGGGTTATGCAGCAGCTGATCTGATCATTGCCGACAGAGACGATGGCCTCACAGCCTGGTTCTGGGTAGTCACAGGTACAGGGATCCAGCTGCATGTATCCATAGAGATGCACCTCCCGAGACAGCACCAAAAACTGCACACAAACCAGGAGGGGGGTAGGGGAGGGAAACCCCAAGTGAAGCAGCTCAAAACTTTATCCAGAAGTGACTGCCATTCTACAAAAACACACAGAATCCAGTCACAGTGAAAGCGCCTGTTTCTTCTGGACAATATGCATGAAGACAATGTCCCTTGAGCTCTCTGGCAATAAGCCCTGGGAAGCTCACAGCATGTCCTGCCATAGCAGGGCCCATTTCTGCCTTGTTCACCATTGCATCCCTGCTCCCACAGTGCTTGGTACAAAGTGGGAATGAAAATGTTTGATGACTGTATGAATAAAAGATGGAGTGAATAAAATGAATGACTAAATATGGTTCTGTCTCAGCTGGTTATAACACAGCAAAATAAACAAAAACATACATTTTAAATGCCACCTTTAAAAAATTAAGCTGGGATCTATGTGGGAGGAAATTAGTTAATTTTTACAGGCTGCTTTACATGATGCTGGTACTAATTGTCAGAGGAAGAGATTTTGGAAATGGCAGTTAAATGAGCATACAAGTAGCTCTGTTTTCTAAGGAGAGCACCGGACAGCCTCAAAATGCCTAGGCACACTTTTGTGTCATTTTTAACATTCAGCTTTCCCCTCTGCTCCTGAAGTGACCTAAGAACACAAGACACTTGCAGTTTACTCTGTGTCCCCAGCATCCTGTCCAGTTAACATCAGTCAGGACTTTAAATGTTATTAAAATATATATATATATATTAGTAATGATTGCATTTAAAGGACTTGTCATTGGCTTGGTGACCTTTCTGTTCTTCCAGCTTTCACCAAGGTCCCATGTAATGGTATGTGAGATGCATTTGCAGAGGACAGAGTTCTCACTTTAAAACATGGTTTAATCTGAATAAAGAACACCCAGTGAGAACCTGGTTCTTTTCTGATCCTTTCCTGAAGCAACGTAACTTGCACCTGCCTTTCAAAGACTACATGAAGTGTTAGGTGATAAAATGAAACATGCGGCTGATTCCTTCTGGTCTCATACTGGTGGGGAAGTGTCTGAGGCTGTTGTCCCTCCCAGGGCTGTGCTGCACCAGCTCGTTACGCTGTGGCCAATGCTGCAGCTTGGGAGATGCATTAAGCTGCCGGGCCTCAAGTTGGTGGGTCAGTGGAAAACATCAGAAATTACAGGTTGTGAGTACGTGATAAAATGTTTTGTTTTATTTTGCGGGGAGGGCAGGAGAATCTGAGTAATCTTATCACAGAGCACACAGAGAGTAGTCTAACGCTCTTGCTTATAATAGTTTCTTATTTATTATTATCAGGTGTAAAGCTATAACTATTTTATTGTTTGGTAACACAAAATTTTTTGCAATAAACTCTTGGCTGCAATGAGCTAAAAGATGAAAATATTTTAAAATTCAATACATTCGGGCTATTTTTCAGGGTCGTTTAAATGTATGTTCTCGAGAACCTATGATGGCGGCTAGGTGAGACAAAGCAAGGAGACACCTCCGTGAAAAACAATGAATAAAAACCAGAAAGTGACCCAGAACGTCACCTCCAAAGTAGCTAGGAGGTCTCCTAAAGCCACAGGGAACGTCCATCTGGCGAAACTAGAAGTCTGCATTCTGAAACGAGTGAGTGAATCTGATTAGTCCCTCGG
>PVKY010014051.1:0-10745 GCA_004027775.1 Bradypus variegatus | reverse complement strand
AAAGTATTCTTGGTTGGAAATTTTTTTCTCTCAGAATTTTAAATACGTCCTGCCACTGCCTTCTCACCTTCATGGTGGCCGCTGAGAAGTCACTACTTAGTCTTATGTTGTTTCCTTTGTATGTGGTGAATTGCTTTTCTCTTGCTGCTTTCAGAACTTGTTCCTTCTCTTCAGTATTTGACAGTGTGATCAGAATATGGAGTGGGTTTATTTGGATTTATTCTATTTGGAGTTCGCTGGGCATTTATGTTTTGTGTATTTATATTGTGTAGAAGGTTGGGGAAGTTTCCCCAACAATTTCTTTGAATACTCTTTCTAGACCTTTACCCTTCTCTTCCCCTTCTGGGATACCAATGAGTCTTAAATTTGGACGTTTTATTTTATCTATCGTATCCCTGAGATCCATTTCAATTTTTTCAATTTTTTTCTCCATTCTTTCTTTTGTTCTTTCATTTTATGATCTCTGGTCCTCAAGGAGGCTGAGTGGTTGTTCAGTGTCCTCTAATCTTGTATTATGAGTATCCAGAGTCTTTTTAATTTGGCCTATAGTTTCTTTAGTTTCCATAAGATGATCTATTATTTTAATTACTCTTGCAATATCTTCTTTATTCTCTTCTACGGTCTTCTTTATGTCTTTTATATTCTGTGTCATGCTTTGATAGTCTGTCTGTAGTTCTTTGAGTAACTGAGCCAGGTACTGTGTGTCTTCTGATCTTTTGATTTGAGTGTTTGCGTTCGGGTTCTCCATGTCGTCTGGTTTTATCATATGTTTTAAGATTAGGGCGTGTCTGAGCAGTTGGGGGGAAGGGCAGTTCCAGTTATCAAACCTCCCAGGTGTTCCCGGAGATTTAAGTCAGTTCTCTGCCCTGACCCAAAAGTTGTTGGTATTGGCGTACGTTCCCTGGGATTTCTGAGCGGTTCTCCCTCCCTGCTGTGCTTATCTAGGACCTGTGCTGAGGCAGGGCCGTGTCACGTCACAAGTGCGCGCCATTCTCCGGGGAAGCCCTGGGACGCCGGGCTGTGTAGGGGCGCTACCAGCCCGCTTCAAAGATGGTTGAGTGGGAGACGTTAACTCCTCCCTTTCCGCACAGCTCCGCTCTCCCAGCTCTGGGACAATCAGCTGTGGGTGTGTTCAAAGCAACTGTCCATGGCGGATAATGTGGCGTGTGAGTGGTGCTGCAGGGAAAGCTCCCTGTCAGGCTGGGTTTCTTGGCACGGCTCTGCGCTGTGTGTTTGGCCCCAGGCAGGAGCAGCCCCGCCCGCTGGGGAGAGGGCTGCAAGTAGTGCGGTTTTTTTTGTTTGTTTGTTTGTTTGTTTTTTTCTCCTTTTGGCTCCCCTTTGCTCCCCTGGACCCGAGACAATCAGCAGTGGGTATGGGAAGGGGTATCCTCCACGCCAGACACCAAGGTGCTAGTCCACACCACTCCCGTCTTATCTGCAGCTGCTCCCGGGCTCCAAACGCCAACCCACTGTTTCCCCGCACTGCAATGTGGCCAAGGGACTCAGCCGACTCTCACTTGTTTCAGAATGCAGACTCCTGGTTTCACCAAATGCACGTTCCCTGTGGCTTTAGCAGACCTTGTCCGGCTGGTGCTACTTTGGAGGTGACGTTCTGGGTCACTTTCTGGTTTTTATTCAGTGTTTTTCACGGAGGTGTCCCCTTGCTCTGTCTCACCTAGCCGCCATCATAGGTTCTCTAGTCCCCCAATTTTGCTTTATTTATTCTAAGTCCTTTGCATTTCCGTATTCATTTTACAATTAGCTTTCTAATTTCCACAGAAACTCATGCTTGGGATTTTGATTCAGGTTGTGTTGAATCTGTAGATCATTTTGGGAAGACTTGAAATCTAAACAATACTGAGTTTTCCAACCCATAAACCAGTTATATCTTTACATTTATTTCCCTTTATTTTGGTCCTCTTTAATTTCTCTCACCTATGTTTTGTAGTTTTATTGTATAAGAATTTCACATCTTTTGTCAGATTTATCCCCAAGTATCATTTATTTTTTGATGCTACTGTAAATAGCATTAATTTTTAAAATTTAAATTCCTGATTATTGCTATTATATAAAAATACCATTGATTTTTATATATGGAGTTTGTATCTTATTCATTAGTTCTAATAGTCCATTGGATTTTCTACATAAATGACCAGATTGAATTTTATTGAATTTTATTCAATCTGGATGCCATTTATTTCTTTCCTTTGCCTGATTGCATTTTTCTAGAACCTTCCGTCTGATGTTGAATAGAAGTTGTGAGAACAGATAGTCTTGTCTCATTTCTGATTTTAATGTGAAAACATTCAGTCTTTATTAGGTATGGTGTTATTGTAGGATTTTGAAGATACCCTTTACAGACTGAGGAAGTTCATGTCTATTTCCAGTTTACTAAGACCTTTTATCAGGAATGGATATTCATTTTAGTATGTACTGGTACATTATATATTACCTAGATATTTATCTGCTGAATAAGTCACTTAGCTACATTATCTAACAGAATTTAAATGAGAAAACTAATGTCAAATATCAAGGAATCCAGTTCTGAGAAAAGTTTTCCCCAAATTTACATTTCACTGTTTGGTTGAGAATTTCCTATATTCATGTGTTATTTAAGGAAGTGGCACAGAAACATCAACAATAAATAAACCCTAAAAAGTCCTGATAAAATAATAGCTCCTCATCTGATGTTTTCATGGCAGCATAAATTAGTTATGCCAATGAAGTCTGAATGAGACTATAACATCATCCATAAAGCGGGTTTTAGCAGCCTGTGGTCTGTGATCTCACGATGGTTCAGGCTGCCAAGGTGTGGGCATTGTCACTGTGCCCATGAGATTCCCATTTACCTGTAGGGGGTCCTCTCTGCTCTGGAGGCTGACCTGTTCTATTGCACTGGGTGAGAGAAAACCATAAGTGGTAGGAAATGGTTCATTTGTTGACAATCCATTTACTATGTGTTCATCTCTCTCTTTTTTTTTTCTGCCTTTATTGGACTATTACCAAGATCCTGAAAGGACTTTATTCTCACTGCTGCTCACCTCAAGATCTGACCTCTAGTGTTCTGCAAATTTCATCCTCTACCCTATTATGATCAAGTTATAGAAATAAAATTTCCCCTTTCCTTTATTTCAGCCAGCATATCATTGTACACATTTAAGAGGAATTTTTCTAAGGAAAAAAAGAACAAAACAAGGCAAAAAGCATTTCTTCAGAATACCAGTACCTTATCATAAAGTAATTATCATATATACCTGAAGATTTGTTTGCTTATAACAGTTTACTGGACTCATGCACTCCTCTCCTCCTCCTTTCAACCATGTCAGGAATAACTTTTCCTAATACTTCCCTCATTTTCCCAACACTTCCCATATTTTTCAGTTCTGGGTCGTTCCTTCCTTTTACTCTTCACCTTTTTTTTCTTGAGAGCAGGTGTGGGAGCCTTCTGCAGGTGAATTACTTCCAGTGGAGTAAGAATCCAAGAAACTTCTTGAGACAAATGTTAGAATATCAATGGTTCCTTCCATTCTAGTGAATACTCCTCCTACATGACAGAAGAGAACTGGTATACTAATTCAAGGGATTTTAATCTTCAGTATGGGGGAGCATGCAAGTAGCTGTAAATTTATTCTTAGGATATTTTAGGTCATACTCTTGGGGAAAGCCAGATCGTCAGGCAGCTGATATTTGGATAATAATTCTTAGACCTGGAAAGAATTGCTTCTCTTCAGCTGCACTTCTAAGTAATGACCTTGATTTTTATTGATTTTTTTCATAAAATTAAATCTCTTCATAATCATTTGAAGCTGTATAATAGTGAATTTTATTTTTTTCATTCTCCTTATGTATTTAGGCTAATTTCAATTCTTAATCTTAAAATAATGCTGTGAAAATCTTTGTCTTTAAATGTTTGTTTAATTTCAGAGTATTTTCATAGAACAGAATATTTAAAAAGAAGTTATAAGATAAATTATATATGCAATTTGATGTTTTCAATATATATTTCCAAATTGCTTTCCCAAGTATATTTTCAAAATATATGTTTAAGAGGATGCCATCTTACAGCATCTGGGGTATTACTTTAAAAATTTATCTCTATATTGATAGGAGAAAGCATTCTTACCTTATTTTTTAAGGCTACAATCCTTTGGTTACTAGTTACATCAAGGTTTTTTACGATTAACCATTTTCATTTTTGAAAAAATGTTTATTCTGGTATCATATATGAAACGTAAAATTTCCCACTTCATCCATTTTCAGGTATACAATTCATCGGGTTAATTGCATTTGCAATGTTTTGCCACTACTGCCACCATCCGTTACCAGAATTTAGGCATTTGTATTTTCTTTTGAATGAATTGTTGATTGTTGATATTTTTGTCCTTTATATATATATAGTGATTTCCTCATCAATTTTTTTAAGTTCTGTATATACTGTTAACCTTTTTCAATTTTGTTGCAATTTTTTTTTACTTGTTTGACTTTTAATTTAGTTTATAGATGGTTCATAGATTTTTTAATGGTTGTAGTTCTAGAATTTGCATTCTACTGGGGAGACAAAAAATAAACAATAAATAAAATAGATATGAAAGTTTAGAATTATTTTAGACTATAAGTGCTATAGAAAAAAGAAACTGGTAGAGTTGAGAAGGAAAATTGGGATTCCCAGGTGTGTGCATATGTGGGGGGAAAGCTGGACAAAGATTTGAAGGAGGTGAATGAGTTAGATAAGAAAATATTTTTAGGGATCATTCCAGGTAAAGGAAACTATAAGAGAAAAGATTCTAAAGTGTGCATATGCTGGTGTTTATGACTCAAACACAAGAAGCTAATGACTGGAGACAGAGTGACTAAGGAGGAGGGAAGTGCCATCAGAAGTAACAAGGGTACTGGGTTGGGTAGGGACATAGAAGTCATTTTTGTGATTGACTTTTTAGTAAATTAGGGATCTGAGGAGGGATTGAGCAGAGGACAGACAAGAGCAGTTAAACTTTTAAAGTATCACTTTTTTTTTCATTTGAGAGGTTGTAGGTTTACAGAAAAATCATACATAAAATACAGACTTCCCATATACCACCCTATTATAATTGTTTTGCATTAATGTGGTGCATTTGTTACAATTCCTGAAAGAACATTTTCATAATTATACTATTAACTATAGTTCATCATTTACAATAGTGTTCACTGTATGAGTTGTACATTCCTGTTTGTTTTTAAATTTTTGTTCTAAAAACATATGTACAACCACAAATATCCCCTTTTAGCCATATTCAAATATATTTCAGTGCTGTTAATTATTTTCCCAAAGTTGTTCTTCCATCACCACCAACCGTTACAAAAACTTTAAAATAAACTCAAATAGAAAATCTGTCCAATTTAAACATTGACTCCTCCTTTCCTCTCTCATCCCCCCAGCCCCTGGCAACCTGTATTCTAGATTCTTACTCTGTGAGGTTGCTCATTCTAATTATTCCATATCCCTGAGGTCATACATTATTTGTCCTTTTTTTTCTAGCTTATTTCACTCAACATGATGGTTTCAAGGTTCATTCATGCTGTCACATGAATCAAAATATCCTTTCTTTTTATGGCTAAATAGTATTCCAGTATATGTTATATTGTACATTTTATTTATCCATTCATCAGTTGATGGGCATATGGGTTGCATCTGGCTTTTGGGAATTCTGAATAATGCCACTGTGAATATTGGTGCACAAAAATTTTGGGGGTCTGAAACCTAGAAGTGGAATTGCCAGGTCATATGGTAATTCTGCACTTAACTTTATGAGGAACTGCCAAACTGTTTTTCACAGTGTCTGCACCATTTCACAATCCCACCAACAATGAATGAGTATTCCTATTTCTCTACATGCTCTCCAACACTTGTAATTTTCAGCTTTTTAAATAGTAGCTGTTAAATAGTAGATGGTTAAGTTCATATGTGAAATTGACCAGGTGATGGTGCCCAGGTGTCTGGTCAAGCAAGCACTGGCATAACCATTACTGCAAGGGCATTTGTGGCTGGTTAATAAACCAGAAGGCTGATTTATTAAATTGACTGCACCTGTGACTGATTACATCAACAAAGTGCAGGTCTTCCACAATGAGGGAATTCAATCAGCTGGATTAATCCAATCACTTAAAGACTTTTAAGGGGTAGAGAGAGGACCTGCACTTCTTCTTTGGCTGCCAGCATCTCCTGAGCAGTTCATCGAATGCCTTCAACAGAGTTGCCAGTTTGCTGCTCTCATACAGAATTTGGACTCATGCATCCCCACTGTTGCATGAGACACCTTTATAAAATCTTATATTTATAAATATCTCCTGTTGTTTCTGTTTCCCTAGAGAACCCTACCTAATACAGTAGCTGTTGTAGTGGGTGTGAAATGATATCTCATTGTGCTTTTGATTTGCATTCTCCTAATAGCTAATGATGTTGAGCGTCTTTCATGTGCTTTATTGCCTTTTGAATATCTTCTTTGGAGAGATGTCTATTCAAATCTTTTGCATATATCTTAGATGGGTTGTTTGCCTTTTAATTGTTGAGTTGTAGGATTTTTAAATATATTCTGGATATAAAACCCTTGTTGGATATGTAGTTTCCAAATATTTTCTCCCATTGGGTAGGTTGTCTTTTTACTTTAGTGATAACGTCCTTTGATGTGCAAAAGTTTTTAATTTTGATGAGCTCAAATTTATCCATTTTTTTCTTTTGTTCCTTGTGCTTTGGGTGTAAAGTATAAGAAACTATTACCTCTGTGGTGGTTTAAAACTGTATGTACCCCAGAAAATCATGCTCTTAAAGTGAATCCATTCCTGTGTGTGTAAACCTATAGTAAATAGGACCTTTTGATGAGGTTACCTCAGTTAAAGTGTGGCCCAGAGTGGATCTTAATCCTCTCATTGGAGTCATTTGTAAGAGAATGTAATTTAGACAAGGAAAGAAAAACTACAGAAGCAAGAAGTGGAAATCAATGAAACCCAGAAGAGAGGCAGGGATACCATTATGTCCACTGCCATGTGGCAGAAGAGCTGAGGGTTGCTGGCAGTTGGTCTTTGGTAAGAAAGCATTACCTGATGATGCCTTTATTTGAACATTTTTTTCTCAACTTCAAAACTGTAAGTTTGTAAGCTAATAAATTCCCATTGATAATGACAAAGCATTTCATGGTATCAGCTTTGAGCAGCTTAGCAAACTAAAACAGCACACCACAAGATCTTGAAGATGCTTCTCCATGTTTTTGTTTAGGAGTTTTATAGTCCTGTGTCTTATAGTTAGGTTTTTGATCCATTTTGAGTTAATTTTTGTATATGCTGTGCAATAGGCACCCTGCTTCATTCTTTTGTATATGCATAGCCAGTTCTCCTACCTCCATTTGTTGGAGAGAGTGCTTTTTCCCAATGAGTACAACTGGGCACCTTTGTCAAAACTCAGTTGTCATAGATGGGAGGTCTATTTCTGAACTCTCTATTTAAATCCATTAATCTGTATATTTATTCTTGAGCCAGTAACCTGCTGTTTTGATCACTGTAGCTTTGTAATATGCTTTGAAGTCAGTAAGTGTGAGTCCTCCACTTAGCTTATTCTGGGCCCCTTAGTCTTTCAAATAAATTTGATGATTGGCTTTTCAATTTCTGCAAAGAAGGCTGCTGGAATTTTGATTGGAATTGCATTGAAACTGTAAATCATTATGGTAGAATTGACATCTTGACACCTTTCAATCCATGAATATGGAATGTCCTTCCATTTAATTAGATCTTCATCAATTTCTTTTAGCAAACTTTTATAGTTCTTTGTGTATAGCTCTTTATATTCTTGATTACATTTATTCCTAGATATTTGACTCTTTTAGTTGCAATTGTAAATGGATTTTATTTTGTTTTCCTTCTCAGATTGTTCATCATTAGTGTGCAGAAACACTACTGATTTTTTGCATGTTGATCTTGTACCCCATCATTTTGCTGATTTTTTTATTAGCTTTGTTATAGATTTTTAGGACTTTCTCTATATAGGATCATATCATCTGCAAAACATGAAAGTTGTACTTCTTCCTTTCCAATTTTAATGAACTTTATTTCTTTTTCTTGCCTAATTGCTCTGTCTAGAACTTCCAGTACAGTTTGAATAACAGTGGTGACAGAGGACATCCTTGTCTTCTTTCAGATCTTAGAGGGAAAGCTTTCATTTTGTAACCATTGAGCATGTTGTTAGCAGTGGGCTTTTCATATATGCCTTCATCATGTTGAGAAAATTTCCTTCTATTCCTATTATTTTAAATGTTTTTATCAAGGAAGGATGCTGTATTTTGTCTAAATGGCTTTTCTGCATTAACTAAAGCAAACATGTTTTTTTCCTCTTTGCTCTGTACATGTATTACATTAATTACTTTTCTTATATTGAATCATCCTTGCATACATGAGATAAATCCCACTTGCTCTTTGTCTATAATGCTTTTAATATGGTGTTGGATTTGGTTTGCTCGTATTTTGTTGAGGATAGTTGCATTTTATTTATAAGATATATTGGTCTGCAATTTTTTTCTTGCAGAATCTTTATCTGGCTTTGGCATTAGAGTGATGTTGACCTCATAAAATTAGTTAGGTAGTGTTTCCTCTTCTTCACTTTTTTGGAAGAGTCTGAGCAGGACTGATGTTAATTTTTCTTGAAATAATTGGTAGATTCCATCTGTGAAGACATCTGGTCTCAGACTCTTCTTTGCTGGAAGTTTCTGATGACTGAGCCATCTCTTTATAATTGTTCTGTTGATATCTTATATTTTTTCTATATTCAGTGTGTGTTGTTTGTGTGTTTCTAGGAATTTTCCCATTTCATCTAGGTTGCCAAGTTTGTTGGCATACTGTTAGCTGTAGTACCACCTTATGATGCTCTTCATTTCTGTGGTGTTAATAGTAGTGATCTCTTCTCATTTCTCATTTTATTGATGTGTATCCTCTCCCTCTCCCTCCCTCCCTCCCTCTCTCTCTCTCTCTCTCTCTCTCTCTCTCTCTCTATCAGTGTAGCTAAAGGTTTGTCAGTTTTACTGATCTTTTTGAAAAACCAACTTTTGGTTTCATTAACATTCTCTCTTTTCTTGTTCTCTATTTCATTTATTTCCATTCCCATCTTTTTATTTCTTTCCTTCTGCTTATTTTGGGTTCAGCTTGCTGTTAATTTTCTAGTTCCTTCAGATGTGCAGTTAGGTCTTTAATTTTAGCTGTTTCTTCTTTTTCGATGTAAGCATTTACATTAAATGCTTCAATATCCCTCTGAGCACTTTTCCATCCCATAATTTTGCATATGCTGCATTTTCATTTTCATTTTTTACAAGACAATTATTAATTTCTCTTGTGATTTCTTTGCTGACCCATTGAATGTTTAAAAGTATGTTATTTTACTTCCAAATATTTGTGGAGTTTCTAGTTCTTTGCCTTTTTTATTTCATTCAAAAATCATTTTTTAGCTTCATTCCTTTGTCAAGTCCTTTGAGACTTGTTTTGTGACCAATTAGTTGGTCTGTCTGGAGAACCGTTCATGAGCACTTGAGAAGAATGTGGATCCTGCTCTTTCGGGGTGAAACGTTCTCTCTGTATTTGTTAGATCTACCTTATTTATCATGTGATTCAAGTTCCTTTTTTCCCTATTGATCATCTGTCTAGGTGATCTATCTATTGATGAGAGTGTGTATATTGAAATCTTCAACAATTTTTGTAGAGGTATCTGTTTCTCCCTTTAGCTTTGCCAATGTTTGCCTCATGTATTTTGGGGGCATTGTGTTGAGGTGTGTGTGTGTATATATATATGCACACACTTATATATGGATTCACCCTTTTATTAATATATTATGTCCTTTGTCTCATAACAGCTTTTGCCTTAAAATTTATTTTGCCTTCTTTTGGTTACTATTTTCATGGGTTATCTTTTTCCATGCTTTCACTTCCAACATATTTGTGTCTTCGGGTCTAAGTCTCTTGTAAACAACAAATAGTTGGATCATGCTTTTCTAAATCCATTCTACCAATCTGTGTCTTTTGATTGGGAGTTCAATCTATTAACATTCAGTGTTATTAGTGTAAAGGCAGTACTGACTTCAGCCATTTTGTCCTTTGGTTTTTATATGCCATTTCTTTTTTGGCCCTTTTTTCCTTTATTGCAATTTTCTTTTCTGTATAATTGATGTTTTGTGATATCTGTTTGATCCATTTCCATTTCTGCATATTTTTAATATACTTTGTGGTTACTCTTGGGATTGTACTATATAACCTCATTCTATAACCTACTAATTTGGAAAGCTAATATTCCAGTTTGCTAATACTACTGTTATGCAAAATACCAGAAATGGATTGGCTTTTATGAAGGGGATTTATTAAGTTACAAATTTAGAGTTCTAAGGTCATGAAAGTGTCTAAACTAAGGCATCAACTAGAGGATACCTTCACTGAAGAATGTCCAATGGTATCTAGAACATCTCTGTCAGCTGGGAAGGCAAATGACTAACACTTGCTAGTTCTTTGCTCCTAGGCTGTGTTTCAAATGGTTTTCTCTAAAATGTCTCTCTCAGCTGCTCTTGGGGCATTTTTTCCTCTCTTAGCTTCTCTGAAGGAAACTCTAGGCTAGTATTTCAGGGTGTCCATCAACATCTGGGTCTGGGCCATCTCTTTTAAAGGACTCAGTGAACTAATCAAGACCCATGCTGAATGGGTGGGGCCACACCTCCATGGAAATAATCTAATCAAAATACCGCCTA
>PVKY010014050.1:0-10734 GCA_004027775.1 Bradypus variegatus | reverse complement strand
ATCTACTTTCAATAACATATCCTAGAGTAGTACTTTCACATGAGCACCACCCCCACAACTAAAAAATATACAAAAAAAAAACTAAATATTCATTCAACAGGAATGTGGTTAAATGAATCACATACATCCCTACAAAGAATGCAGTAGATACATATGTACAGTATGTGTGTGTGTATATATATATATACACACATATATTATGTATATATGTACAGTTGTGGGAAAATGGCAAAGAAACAGTAACTGAAAAAAAGTAGAATATATAATTACATTTGTTCTCTTACATATGATGTGTAAGTAAAAGTATTTTTTTTTAAATGGGGGAAGATGAACACAACAGCCCAAGCACTGACAGCAATCATCTTTGAAGAAGGGACGATAAGGAGTAGGGAATATAGTAGGATGTAAGAAGCTTTCAAGCTTTACTTCTGAGTAGTTTGAATCTTTCATAATGGGAGGGATTCATATATTACTTGAGTACCTCCTCAAATTTTAAATAATGAAAGTTAAAGAAACAAAACTGAATAAGGGAAAAAAAAACCTGGGAAGAGAAGAGAGGTACTGCTTAGTTACTAATTTAATTTGCATTATGTTATATTTTGGTGTTCAAAGCATCAAGGAAATACTTACTGTTTAATTTATCTAAAAAATTGCTTTATTTGAAATAAAATGCTGCTAGGGTTTATAAACCATTCAAAAATCAAATACAGTTAAGGGTTTTAGCTCTACTGCCAAAAACAGCATATCATTTTTAAGACAAGAATTCAGAGCCCTCTTCAGTTTTTGTCCCACTATATTGTGTCTTTCCCAAATTGCATTCAACATACATACATACAAATATACATACAAAAAACAAAAAAGGCCAGAGTGTGTATTTTACCAAAATTGAGATGATTTCCCTTCTAATAAAGAAGAACCAGTTTATTCAGTCTTACTTAATTCAAAGGGGATTTCATTACTCAGCAACTAAATAAATGTCAGAACACAATAGTATGGATTTACAACTTCATTAAAGAAAAATCTGGGATTATAATTGAGATACCTTGAGTAAAGCAGAGGCATTTTCTTTCCCTACTTATTAGCTAAATTACCATAAGAAAGTTATTAATCTGTTATTTAATTAAGTCTGTTTCCTCCTCTGAAAAGGGGGATTACTGTGTGAGCATTACATGAGATAATGCATGTCGAGACACAGCAAAATGGCTGGTACATAGAAAACATTCATTAAGCATTAATTTCCTTTCCTCTCCCTTTTCTTTCAAAGGCTCCTGGAAAAACACAAAATGACAATTTTGTTTAGCCAAGCGGCTTATAAATAGACATTAATATTGGGATATATTTCCATTGATGCTTCTCTTGAATAGGACTTATGTTACGCATTCTGGAGATTTTTGCAAGAATAATCTTTAACTATTACTTGGCCTTCTCTGGCTCCCTAAACTCCTCACATCTTATATAGTAGAAATTCTCTTAATCAAAGCAATCAGGATCAGTACTCAATAAGTTAATCAAGTAAAAGAAGAGAATCAGTAAAAAAAAACACTTTAGATAAAACAAACAAATATTTATTCCTCGGTCTTCTAATGTAAAGCTAAGACCTCTTCTTTGAGTAAGGGTCCAATGTTTAGAGCTCCCAATCATCTTTTTGGGCATATGCTACAATCATAATATATCATCTGTGATTTCTGGTTTGGGTTTCTTTAATGTGGTGGTAGAACTTAAAAACATGTGTAAAGAAATATGAATGCTAGATTTTTTATAATCTTTTCCTCATCTAATTTGAGAGCAATTTTCAGTAACTGTTTGCATTAAGCCTTTACATGGCACTGTTTTCATCCTCATTTCACTGATTTAAACAATGTATAAATAAATTACAACAAACACAACTGGCATAAACAGGTTTGAGAATAAAGACAACTGCTTCTTGGTAAAGCCTATCAACTAACTGATGGGAAAAGCAGCCACAGGCACATGGGGGACAGTCTAATGGTAGAGGGGTATCAGAGAATTAGCTTTATGGAAGGACTACAGAGCACTGGTGACTGCAGCAAGTAGCAGGGTAGTTGGTTAAAGGAGCCTCTACTGTTGAGACTTCTCTTTCCTGTTTTCAGACCATTCATTACTATGTAACCCCCTTAACTAGTCAAATTCATTTCCCACTTCCATTCAAAAAGAACCCTCCCTTTAATCTCATGTTCTGCTTCCCCTTTTGCTTTTACCAAGTTTGCCCTATTCACCTGAAAAATTCCCCTTTATTCTACCTATCCAAATTTTACCATCCTTTAAGCCCAGCACAAATATTTCTTCTGACTAGCCCAGGCTTCATTATCTTCCTCTCCCAGAAGCTTATTAAGTACTTCCAGTCTGCATCACACAATTTAGCCCTTTATTATAATGTAATCCCTCGTTATCCCCTTTTTCCTGCATTAATTTGTCCATTTCTTCCGGATTTTTCCTATTAGTATGCAATTAAATTCTAGTACTTTCTAACATTATTTTTTCAAGTACTAATAGCTAAATACTCCCCCAAATACCACTATTTCTCCTCTCCTCTTCATAGTCATATTTCTTGAAACAGTGCCACTTTATGCGGTTTCTACTTCCTCACTACTCATGAATTTTAACTCTTTAACTCACTACAGTTCGGGCTTCAATCCGCAACACTCCTCCTGTCAGGATCAGTAACAACCTCAACGCACTGTCCAATCCAACGATTTCTCGGCCCTCTTACTTGGCCTCTCAGTGCCATTTGACAGTGAAGACTTTTTCTAGAAACAATCCTTTCTTGCCTTCTGAGATATTACCTTCTCAATTTTTCTCCCATCCAATGGTTGACAATCTCAGCTTCTTTCCCTAAATCATCCTCTTCTAATAGACCTCTTAATGCCAAGTTTCCTCAAAGATCTCTCCCTCTTTTTCCCCCTAAGTCAGAGGTTTACAAAAGGGCCAGAACCAATTCCCAAGGGAACTTCAGAAATGTCTAGGAGTGTTTATGAGGGAAAGGGCCAGAGAAGTTCGATGTCCTGCATTGCTAAGAGAAAATCGCAGACTTGTTGCGTGTCATTACTGTCAAATGCTCCACCAGATAGTGAAGCAGCTAAGAAAAAAAGGGGAAAAAAAAAACAACTACTTAGAACCTAACTCGGTTTTACAGATAAAAGTATTTTATGGGTTTTAAACACATAGTTTTCAAGAAATACAGCCATCATGTACTCAAGGGACAATTCTGCTTTGTTTAGTTTAGAATGTTGTCATGAGTTGACGAGTAAGTTGGCTAATAAGTAGGGAAAGAAAATGCCTCTACTTCACTCAAGGTATCTCAATTATAATCCTAGATTTTTTTTAACAAAGTTGTAAATCCATACTATTGTGTTCATACATTTACTTAGTTGCTGAGTAATAAAATCCCCTTTGAATTAAATAAGACTAAATAAACTGGTTCTTCTTTAGCAGAAGGGAAATCATCTCAATTTTGGCAACGTACATACTCTAGCCTTTTCTGTTTTCCTAAAATTTTGCTTTTTGTACGTTTGTTTAATGCAACCATGAGATCTTTACTATCAAATTCCCGATGCCAATGAAGGCTATGGTATCTGAGATGCCAAAACTACACAACTGCAATTCCCTGAGCAAGGAAGTCACATTCACGTGACTTTTTTACATGTAACTGAGGCATTCCCTATCACCTTCCCCTGCTCTATTTTTCTCCATTTGGGGTACTTATCATCATCTAACATACTACACCTTTTACTTAATTATCTTCTTAATGAATTCCATCCCCCTACTAAAATATAAGTTCCATGAATGAAATTTTTATTTTATTCATTGCCATATCTCCCAGGGCCCAGTAAAGTTCCTAATTATACAAAGACAATAATTTTGACTCAATCTGATTACTTCATGCCTCCTTCCTATAGTCATGAACAAGTACCTCCATACTGAAATATATATTAAAAACTACTTTTATTTCTCTGTCCTATTACAGTTTGAACATTGTACTGATTTTTCTAAATTGTATGTATTTTCTAGTTGTATCATACCATAATGGTAAAGGGTAGATTATAAAATACTTATTATATAAAAAGGGAGCATAAGGCCTTACAGGGTTGAGAAGCACTGGCCTATGTAAGCTCATCTTTAACTTAGACCTCTCTTCTGAACATCATATTCACAAATCCAGCTGTCTCCCGGAAAACTCCAATTATAGGTCCTAAAGACATCTCAAACCTATCATGCCCAATGGATCCTGATTCTGCACCTCCTCAATCTATCTCTATCATCCCTCTATCCCTACCACCCCCACATCAGGGGAGTTTCAGGAAGTGACCCCAATGACTCCAGGGAGTTAAGAGTCATCTTTTATTCTTCCTTTCCCTGCTCCCCTACTCCAATCTACCAACAAATCCTCTAGAGTCTATCTCCAAAGCAAATCTGGAATCCATCCACTTCTATTTCCAAAACCATTACCTTGGCCCTTATTGAACTATTACAGAACCTCCTAATAGGCCTCCAGCCTCTGCTCTTCCCTCTCTTCAATCTACTCTCCACACAGAAAAAAAAATGTTCATCTTGATAAATGCTTCCTATTGAATTCAGAATAAGATCCAAACTATTAATCATGGCCTCCAGGGCCCTGCAAGATTCCGTCCTTGACAACTCTCCAACCTTACCTCATACCACTCTCTCTCTCATCACGTGCCAGCCACACATGGCTTCCTTCACTTGCCAAAACATAAGAAATCTCCTCAGATCTTCCCTTTACCTGACTCTCTTCTCCAGCCTCTCTTCTGCCCTACCACTCTCCTACTCACACAATCACACTCCTCGGACCAGCTGGCTCCTTCTCATCCTGCAGGTCTTTGCTTGACTGACACTTCCTCAGAGGCCTCCCCTGATCACTTAACCAAAAGTAAACACTCCCTGTTTTTCTCTATTTTTTTCTTTCATGACACTCCTCACAACTTGTAATTATACATATTTAATCATTTATTTACATTTTTAACATCTCTCCCACCAAAATATACATTCCATAAAGGCAAGAACCAAGTCTGTTTTGCTCACCATTATACATGCAGCTAGATGAGTGCCTAGCACAGGACCTGGCAAACAGCAGACACTCAACAACTATTTGTTGAAAGAAGGGATTAACGAGTCACCATTGAATTCACCCACTCTCTCACCAGCAAAAATCACTCAGTGATTTGTTTACCTAAGAAATGTCACTCAAATGTTTCTCCTCCAACCCTTTCCCATTTCTAATACTCACTGTGTGCACAATGCCCGGACAATTTTACAACCTTAAGTGATCTGCCTGCCTCATATCTCATCTATTCAAACCATCAACCACATCATCATCAGGGTCATACCATACAGAAACAAAATAATGCAAACATGATCTTATTTTATTTCTACTTTAAGAAGCTCTCCTGGCCTACTCCTGCTTATAACATTAAAGTAAAATTATTTAGTCAAGAAATTGACACTTGATCCCAACCTTCCTTTCCAGTCTCATCGCCTACAACCTTTACTCCCCACAAATGCGTCTTTACTCCAGACACATCCCAAACTAAGAAGATTCCTTGAACATACCACGAATCATTGTGTGCCTTTGCTTTTGATGTCCCTCTACTCGATAAAATCCTGGGTGTTCTTCAAGGCCCAGCTCAAAGTCACTTTCTTAGTTTTCTGGACCTTCAGAGCCAGAATTAAGTTTCCATATTCTATAACACCCATCATTTTGTCTAGAGAGGCAGTATTAGCAACATGGTTAAGAGAACTGATCAACAGGCTTTGGAAATTTAACAAGATCTTTTGCCAAGTCATTCACCCCCCTAGAACTCAGTCTCTCCCTCTGTGATACTGGCAATAACAATACCCCTACTACAGGACTGTCCTAAGGGCTAAGAATTACAAAGTATCTAGCACATTCCGGGCAATAATGAGACTCAATACATGAAATTCATTAGTTGTTAATGTAAGCTGTATGTGGCAGTCCCTGAAATACCTGAACATAAGAACTATGCATTGGTTATCTGTGTATTCACATTACCTAATATCTGGCCCAAGTGCACATCAGTAACTGTTTCTCAAATGAAAATGAAGTTGGGATTAAGACTTACCATAACAATGGTGGGTGGGGCATGTAGTGATTAGGTAAGAGAACCTTTAGGGAACATGAACACTATTCTAAATAGAGATGAAATCTGGCTGTATATTATCATGTATCAATCAACTCTAAGCAATAATAGCCCAAATGAATATTGCTCTTATGCTCTGGCTCATCACAATATAATTTTTATTACAATTTTTACTTGGCTTCTTTCAAACGTTGCATTATTACTTTCCAGGCCCTAGGCCTGTGCTAATTTACATGATTTTAATCTAATCATTAGATTTAAAAAAACAATTTTGCAATTTCGACCCAAGGCACTTAATTGACTTCCTACTTGAAGACAATAAATTACTCTGCATCAAATCTACCAGTCTATGCAAGAGCAGATAGAGTTTCCATTGTATTTTAGAATTTACATTGATGATTCAGAAAATATTACTCTAAAGAGTAACTCTCTCCATCTAGTAGGTCTCCAAAGGCTAATAAAGGGCTATATCTACAATCTTAATAATAATCTCCACCACTCTGGCGTGGAGAGTCACCCTTCCCCTAAAGAAGGATGTGTGTGCGTGTTTGTGTTTGGGTGTGTGTTCGCGTCGCCCGCGGTCACGCCTTGGGATCTCCTGACTGGCAGGTGGCCTGTAATAAGTCCTGACATCGGGTCACCCCAGCATGCAGAGCAGTAACAGCCTCCCTGCGCGGCTGGGTGTGCCGCGGGCGCCCGCAAGCCGTGTACCCATCACATGGGCTGCAATCCAGGTGGTCATCCCTCGAGGGAGGGCTGAACACGCACAGCAGGCAGGAGGACAGTCGAAAGGGTGGTGAGGCGGGTAGGATCCTTCACAGGGCTGGGCGCCTCCTGTTTTTAGGGGCAGGACCTTGCACCAACCTCCACGAAGGCATCAGTCAGGTCACTAGCTCGGTCCATCACTGGCAAATGGCGCCCGGCCACGATTTTCACCTTCAGCTTCCCAGGCATCTTCTCGGCCTCGGCCTCTCCTAGGGCTCCTGCAGAAAGAAAACAAGCGAGTCTGCGCCGAGCGCCAGGCCAGGCGGGGGAGAGGCGGGGGCGCGCGGGGAACGGTGCGCACCGGCGAGAGCGCGCGGGGGCGCGCACGGGCGCGGGGGCGCTGCGCCGCCGCCCGCCACTCACTCTCGGAGAGGTGGGGCCGTGTCGCGCGGGCGCTGAGGTCTCATTCCGGAGACGCAGCCGGAGGAAGAGCCCGGGTGGGTTCTTCCACCCGTGTCCCGTGGTACTGGAAAGAGAAGCAAAACCCAGTCAACATCCCGTCGAACCTCTACCGCTCCTGCATGTGTTTCTCCTCCGCCAAAAAATGGCGGCTCTGTGGGCATGGAGGGAGCATCGATATTTCGGCGCTCTGCCCATTTCGCAGGGCAGAAATGAAATTCGCCGAGGACAGATAAAGGGGGCGGTACAGACTGCGAAGAAGCGCGAGGGTAGGGAAGTGAGTCGAGTACTGAGTGATCCACCGAGTCGGGCCTGGGGGTTGTGCAGTGGTGATTCCCTGAAGAAAGCAGTCTGTCCTCCAGGGACGAAGCGTGCTGCTTAGTGACGTATCCGCGGGCCGCTGCCCTCCGAGGTGGAAGTGCCGCATTTCGGAAGGACTGACAGAAGCAGCGGAAACACATGTTTTTCAATCTTCCTTTAACGACTCGTTAGTGGTTCGTGAAATCAGTTTGCCAGCTTTCTGCCAGGAGAAGTGCAAGTGCGGGTGCGGGAGGTAGTTTTTGTTTTCTGTGAGGTGGAGTATGAAATCTCGGGCATCTCGGGTAGTGGAATAAGTATTGTTCCGTGAAAGTTTCGGTTCAGTCATATACATGTATGCTGGGTAACAAACGTTGTTACTGTGGGTCCGCGGGGGAGGGCGGCGGGGAACACCTCAATTTCAAACCCCAAAGGCCTCGCTTTAATTTCCCTTTCGCTCTTAGATCGTTTCAGTGTGCTTATGAAGCATTCTGTAAGTATAAAGATAAGACGTTCCTGGCAGGAGTTCAGGGCCTCCAACTATAAGATATTGTAGTCAACTACAAGACATGGACCCGATGAGCATTAAACAACTTGAATAGACTAAATTATACATACATAAACATGCTTAAATGGGTCTTTAGCTATAGGTTCAGACCATCAGAAAAAGATTAGGGAAATTGAGGTACACAGTAGGACATAGATCATTCCATACCAAATGTCAAAAACTTTAACAGTACGCTCCATATTAAATTCAAAAAGCAGTATTAACAATTCTGTGGTGAGTGTAAACCGCTGGGTTCATCAGGAATGGACAAGTCCTAAATGAAGATATCAAGATGATCCTTTTATCTTCAAAAATACTCAAGGTAAATTACTCCAGGCAGCGGTGTGGTGGCCCAGAATTACCTTTTTAAGGAAAAAAATCTTTCTTTGGAATTCTCGTAAGCAAGACTTTGACGTCTTCCTTAGAGAAACATTTTTCTCAAAATAAAAGTCTAAAAGTTAAATCGCTGACTTTTAGAGAAACCTTTACCCATTCAAACTATGTCAAAGAATAGTGGCCACAGTTCCCATGCAAGTATCTTTAGATTTACCTGCAGCTTTTTTTGAGTACTGGCTATTGCCTTTGCTATAGAATAGAAGGTCTTCTATATTGTGTGCTCAGTTAATTCTGGTGCATTTTGTTTTCTTTTGTTTTGGTGGTAGGGTTAAAATAGCTTTAAAAGAAAAAGTACTACCATGTTACTTCATTTCACTGAAATGTTTATTTTAAAAAAAGACAAACTAAAGAAAAAATATTAGAAATCTAGTAACAATTTTAATGGAAAATAATGCATTGTATTACAAGATATTGTAATAAATAAAATATTTGCAAATTGTATAATTAGAGGTTAGTAATCTCAGCCTCCTAATTAGTAGACGGTAAGGTGCAAGTACATACCTGTTGCCTTAGGCTTCCTCTACCGGAGATTATAATTAAGATGCTTCCTGAAGACTTTTTTTTTTAGTACAATTAATCCTGACTTCACTTTAACTGTTTCCTAATAATTGTACTAGTTTGTTTTAATTAATGCTGGGAACACTGCTGACTTTCCTGACAAATCTGTCATTATGATCTGACTACTAATTACCTTATTTAGCTTCATACCCTGCCACTCTGCTTTTTAGATCCTACCATAATAACAGTTAGCATGTATTAAGCATTTGCTGTATGCCAGCTACTGAATTCAGTGTTTTACATGGATAATTTAATTTGAGCCTCCCTAAGATTCTATGATATAGGAATTTTCTGCCTTCATTTTATAAATGAGGAAATTGAGGCTTTTCAAAGACATGCTGTTTACCTAATATCAAGGAGCTGGTGATGGTGGAGGCAGTCACAAATCCAAGCAACATAATTCCAAGAATCCATGCTCTTTAAAGGCTACCTGTAGTTTTCTAATAAACTATGTTTTTCCCTCTCTGGATCTGGAATGTCTTTTTCATAGTTGTCCTAGAAAACACGAATTCCTAATATCTCAGTTCAAATGTCACTTCTAAGTCTTCTCTGATCTTCCTATCAAACACATTCTCCACTCTCACCTCCATGCTACCATGAAGTCTAATATATCTATTATTACACTTTCAATACTCATAATTATTTATCTGTCTCTCTGTCCCCTGTTAAACTTTGAGCACTTTGAGGAAAGGAACTGTTTCTTATTCAACTCTCAATTCTCAGTTCCTGCCCTGTGCCACTCATGTGATTTTCAAATGCTCGTGGAATTAAATTGAGTAACAATTAATTCACTCTTATACTTGACTCTCCCTTCTTTCCTGTCTCCCTAAAATGTTCCTAAATGTTCTCCATGCCTTCAAGGTATAATTTTTCAAGGGTTGTCTACACTTAGCACCATCTCCTCACACCTCAGGCACTATTAAAACTATTTCTTTCCAGCTTTAGCCACCACCAATCTACCAAAACAGCTTTTGTGAAGGCCGTCAATAACTTCTGATTGCTAAATCCATTGGACACTTACCAGTTTTCATTTTACACAGCTCTCAGCATTTGGCACTGTTAATCACACTCTTGAAATACTCTTCCTCTTCGTATTCAGACCGATGCTTCTCTTAACCTATTCTACTATATGTATCTGTCTTCTCAGCCTGCTTACAGTCTTTACCATTACATATGTGTTTTTCTCAGGGTTCAGTTCTTGGCCCTCTCATCCATGCCCATAATTTATATTTCCATCCCTTGAGCTTAGGACTCTCAAATTTTTATCTTTAGCTCATCCATGCCCATAATTTATATTTCCATCCCTTGAGCTTAGGACTCTCGAATTTTTATCTTTAGCCCAGAACTTTCTTCTGGGATCTTGAGTCATATGTAAAACTGCCTAGTTTCTGTTTCCCTTTTGAGTATCAAAATGACCTCAAAGGCAACATGTCCAAAACTGAACTTATTTTCTCTATCTCCCCCATAACTAGTACAACAGCAGTAACAACAGCAGCAGCAAAGCTTGGTCCTCTCCACTGTATTACCCATCTCAAACAGTAGCAACACCAGTTACCTAGTCAGTTACTTGAGCCAGAAACGTAGTACACTAGGTTAGACCACAGAGTCTGGTTTAGGTTTGAAGTTCAATACAAA
>PVKY010014049.1:0-10755 GCA_004027775.1 Bradypus variegatus | reverse complement strand
TTCTTTTAGTGCTAATCATAATGTTGCGAATCCTCCCCGAGACTCCAGGGCCAGCTTTCATTCCTGCTTGTCACTCACCTATGAGCTGCATGCACAGACGACTTCATCAGCTGACCCTACTCAGCTGCTTTGCTGTGCTCCTACAGTTGTCCTGGGAGATGGAAGTGTCTCCATAGCTGACCTGCCTTATTCCTGCCCTAGCCTCGCATTTTCAGTGACTTTCCCCCATTTCAGAAACCCACCTCCATGGCCCCACCCCACTGGATGTTTGCTTTGGCAGTGCTAGCACCAGATTTTGCAATGCCAGCATCTCACTCCCTGGGTACACATAATCTCTTATGCTCCTACTCTTTCATGCCTTTGTTTACTTTATTTTATTTATATTTTAATTCAGCTCTCAGGGACAGAAGGATAAGCTAATTATATACCTCAATTAATGGCATACATCATTGGTCTGTGCAGTGTCCCTCTTTTAATTTATTTATTCCTCTCCTATCCCATTCCCTTTCTCTCATTTTGTGTGTGTCCCTATAAGATACACAGTGTTTTGGGAGTTATTTTTAATTTTCATAAATATTATTGTGCTTTAGACTTTTTCTCCATTGTTACAGTTTACTAATGCTGCTGTTATGCAAAACATCAGAAATGGATTGGCTTTTATAAAAGGGATTTATTTGGTTACAAAGTTACAGTCTGAAGGCCATAAAGTGTCCAAGGTAAGGCATCAACAGTCAGGTACCTTCACTGAAGGATGGCCATTGGTGTCTGGAAAACCTCTGTTAGCTCGGAAGGCACTTGGCTGGCGTCTGCTTGTTCCCAGGGGGCATTTCAAAGTGGTGTTCTCCAAAATGTTGCTCTTGGGGTGTTTTGTCCTCTCCTAGCTGCAGCTCCTCTTCAAAATGTCACTCTCAGTTGCAGTCCAAAATGTCACTCTTAGTTGCTCTACAAGATTGCATTAAAGAATATGGCTTTTTCTGGGGGACATAATATATACAAACTGGCACACCCATCAACACTAATTTTAAGTTCTGTTCATACTGCATTACCGGCTATACATCTAGTCTGATGGGTCTGACAGCTTCCTGGTCTTCTGGTCTTCTAGAGCAGCCACCCATAACATTTTACTTGTCCACTTGCCCAGTGGATGACAACCACATTGCCTCCTGCTCCCCACTTCCACAAGGAGTATTCCACTGCATATACGCTTGCTCAAATCCAACTTCAGTCCTGTATGAGAATTTCTCTGGGATACGTGCCCAGGAATGAGAGTGCTGAGTCTTAGGGGGTGCATATTCTTTCTTTGACCAATTATTGCAGGGTGGCTCTCCAGAATGGCGCATCAGTCTTCCACTCAACAGCAGAAATGGAGGGTTCCTTCTGCTACTACATCCTTGCTAGTTTTTGCACTCACTGTTGTTTCTTTCATCCCATTCTTTTTCTGTGTTTAATTTTCTTATTGCTAGAAAGTATGTATCCTTAGGAAGTTCTTTCCTCAAAGATTTATGGGTGACAAATTCTTAATCTTTGTCTGAGAATGTCTTTATTTTTATTGCCAATCTTGATGATAGTCTTGTTAGATGTTGGATTTCCAGATTACAGTTTTCTTTTTTTTAAACTATATTTAATAGATTTTATGGAAACTGTGACACTGTTTCAGATACTGTTCGAGGTATTGATGATACAGTAGTGTGTGAAACAGACCACTTCTGCCATCAGAGCTTAAGGGTCCAGCCCCCCCACTAGATTGCTTTTAAAGTGATATCTTTATTCTTTTTATCTTACATTTATACTACAGTGTGTCTAAATATGCAATTTTTTATAGCTATATAACAAACCGCCCCAAACTTAAAGGCATAGAACAACAATCATTTATTATTATCCCTCATGGTTTTGGAGTAGACTTGGCTTTTTCCAGCAGTTCTCACTTGGGGTCAGATGTGGGTGCAGCCAGATGGTGGCTGGAGCCAGAATCATCTTGAAGACATCCTTACTCAGGTATCTGGTGGTCAAGGCTGGCTGTGTTCTAGGACCTTAGGAGGGACTGTTGGCCATAATTCCCACAAGCATCCTCTCCATGCTTCCTCACGTTGTAGGGACTGGGTTCTAAGGTTGAGCATCCCAAGAGAGAGCCAGGCAAAGTGGTCTTGCCTTTTCTAACCTAGCCTCAGAAGTCCCACAGCATCACTTCCAACACAGTCTATTCATGAGAAGCATGTCTCTCAGGTAAGGCACACTCAAGAGGAGGGGAATTAAACTCTGCCTCTTGATGAAGGGAAGATCAAAGAATTTGTGGACATATTTTAAAGCTGCCATGCCTACTTAGCACCTGGTATGATTCTTCAATCTCAAGTCTCATGTCTGTCCTCCCATCTGGAAAACTCATCTATATATTTTTTTCAAATGTTATTTCTTTGTTATTCTCTGTGTTCTCTTCCTCTGGAATGCTTATGTGTCATACTATCTTGCATATTTTATATCTCTTTAGCTCCCCACACTGTGTTCTGAGTTTTCTCTGTACTATGCTGTAGTTCATTAATTTGCTTTTTAATTTTATCTAGTGTACATTAATTTGTTTCATTGACTATATTTACCACAGTAACTGTTTCTCATCCACCTGTTCTTGTTTGATATTTGCCTATTTTTGTTTCATGACTTCTTATTTTTTTCCTATTCCTTTTAACTCTTAAAGGATCCTAACTATATTTACTTTGACATAGCCTACTGATTACTTTATTTTCATTTTTTCTAGGGTGAATTTATCTCCTGATTTAGATTACTGTCTCTCTTTTGTTTTGTCCTCCTCTCTCTGCAGTTGTCCCTCTATGGGACAGCTTCATCACTGTCTTTACTGGGCCTCCTGAACTCCCAGTCACTGGAGACTTAAGTCACCTATTCCGTAATGATATTGGGTGATTTACAAATTAGATCTCTGAGGCATTGGGTAGCCTTGCAAAATCCAGACCAGTTTTCAATGTTAATTTATGAGTTCAGGGACCTACAAAGAAGATTGGATAAATCTGGACTTCACACAAATATGTCACAGTTCTGGGATTTTGATTTCTCAAAGTTGAACCCCTTGCCCAGCCTCAGAACTTCCTCCTAGTTTCCCTCAGCCTGTGGGCAGCACTTTCAGTCCACTTTTCACAGGTGGATGGAGGCGGCTTTATGTGGTGGCCTCACGGGAGGGGCCACCTCTCCATTTCCTGCCCCTCCCTGTTCTCAATTCCCATGGATCCCTGTAACACCTCCCAAGCTTGCTTTCTCTCCTCATTGCCGGCACCTGGAGATTTCACTATCTTTTTTTTAAAACCTTGACAATGAATTTCTTTTTCATTGTTCCATTTTATGCGGCATTTCCATGCATTTTTGTTAGGAAGAATGCCTGTTTACTTTGGCTGAGGCTATCGTATGCTGGAAATTTTCACTTGTTCTGTATGCAGACTGGTACTCACCCCGTTTTCAGCCCAACTTCCTCTTGTCCTTCGTAGTACTTGCCAAGGCTGATTCTAAACCATGCCATCCTTCTCTTAGGTGGATTGGCCACCTCCCCTTGTATATATTGTAGAATTGGTCTTTTTCCATTTTGTTTCTTTTATCAGCATGTGTTCCTTCTAGGTATGTGCCCAAATCTTGGTTCTGCTAATGCCCCAATTACATTCTCTTCACTGTTAGGGTTTTAATCCCTTTTTATTCTTTACTATTATTTTAATGGGGTCTCCAGGGTAGGAGAAAGCAATGCATTTATATAGTCTACCATCTTGAGTAAAAAAGTTTAGCTGAGTTTTCCATTACATAACATTACATAAACTTCCTGTGCTTTCCTGTGTAAGAATTTTTTTTTTTTAATCCTAGGTCAGCTTCCTTTTTCACTGATATCTTCTGTTCTCTATCTCACTCCTAGCAGTGGATCTTAGTTCTTTTCTCTTAGAGAAAATAGAAACCATCAGAAGGAAACCCCTTTGTTTCTCACCCTTCTCCAGTCTGCAGACTCGCCCTGCTTACTGCCCATTCTTGCCTCTTTTCCTTCCCTCCCAGAGAAAAGTTTGCCCCCTTTTTCTTGCCCTCCATTGACCCTTCACTTGCTCTAGCTATGTATAGGCTCTTCCACACACACCCTAACTCCCACTGCCATATCTTTTCCTGGACAACATTATCCACACCCAAGATGCTTACAGTAGCTACTACTTATGTACAACTACTTAACTTTGAATTTAAATTAATTAAAATGGAATAAAATTAAAAATTCAGTTCCTTGGTTATACTAAGCACATCGCAAGTACTCAGTAGTGTCCGATAGCCATACTGGACAGCACAGAAATAGAACATTTCCATTGTTGCAGGAAGTTCTGTTGGACAGTGCCAGTCTGTAGTATATTTTGCCTTCTTTATTCTCTCTTCTTTGAGTATGTTTGGACTTTCATCATTCCTGTCCTAAACTGTCAGTGCAGCCCTTGACTCATCTTTTTCTTCCTCACTCCAAACCATTCTCTTCTCTAATTGAATGATTTTTATGGACCCCTTCTCTCCCTTTGGGAGTCGTTATGGAATACCCAGGAGAAGTAGCATTCTGGTGTTTTAATGTCATTTTCCTACTTGAAACCCTTATGAGCTTTTCCATTTCTTTTTCCCCTTCATTTGCTTGTTGAACAACTACTCAGCCTTCAAGATTGAATTTTAGTAGTTCCTACTGTGGGAAGGCAGAAGTGATGTTCCTTCTGCTACACTTCATGTTGTCTTGTTGAGCCCTCTTTTTAGAGTATGTTTCACATTGCAACAATGGGTTATACTCTGAGCCCCTAAATAGGACAAAAACTGTATCTTCTTCATACTCTGTTAGGGTTTCAATGTATGTAACAGATTAACTTCTCTCCTTTGTATCCAGATGTATCCTAACTCTGGGAGAAACGAGAAAATGGCCACTCAAATTAGTTTCTGTGTTCTGTTGTTTCCATGAGGAACCCCAATTGAGAAAGAAGGTGAAGGAAGACAAAAGACTTCCCCACAAGTACGAATCCCTCCCTTAGGTTAGCTATGATTTCTGACTACTCCTTGACACCAAATATATTTTGTAGAGAGAAACATATTTCCTTTAGTATCTTTGATTAAAGATGGGTGAGAGTAAGAGTGAGGACTTTGATAACTGTATCTTTACCCCTCTCCCAAGCCCTACCTAAGCTGGAGCAGCAAATTAGACTTAATTTCTGTTGCATTTATTTACTTAAAATAATTAAAGACCCATTCTCCCAAAATCCAGAGAGGAGAGAAAACTTTTTAACTCAACCAGCTATCTCTCTTGCTTTCCATGACAGGTTCACTGCATGCTCTTCAGACAGACTTTTTTCCACTGGCTGACAGTCGTCATTAAATAATAAAGCATAGCCCAAAGTAAATATGTTTGTCATCATTTAGTTTTCAAAAATATTCTCTGGGTCCAAAGGTTTTAAAAAGAAAATGGATATTTGGTTTAGAAATTATTTTTTAAGTATGTACATGGGGCACATGTGTGTACATACACACACATGCATATACACATGCCACAGAAAATGACTAGAAGTAAATGTCTCTGTATAGTAAGAATGTAGGAACTTTTTCTGTTTTTAGTTTTTGGGATCGCCTGAAGTTTCCATAATGAAATGTTTTATTTTTGTGAGTAAAAGAAACACATTGAAAGCATGAGTAGTTTTGTTGTTGTTGTTGTTTTTTAAATTTTATTGTAATAACAAATGTATGCTACAAAAATTCCCATTTTTAACTGTCAGGTGTAAATTCAGTAGTATTAATTATATTCATAATATTGTACTACCATCACCAACATCTGTTACAAGCATTGGTAGTTTTTATGAAGACTTTATAAATTGCCCAGGACAATTTATATTTTTTTTAAAAAAGGAAAAAGGAAGATACATGGACTAATTGGGATGCTATAAACAGACCACTGCTTTGGGTACAATTTATATGTTATTTAGGTTTTGGAGTTATGTTGCCTAATAAATTATTTAGGGCCTCATCAGACCTTCAGAGTAGAAGAAATTGAAATCCATGATCTTCACAAGGGGAGTGAGGAGGGGATTTCTCTTTCAAACTGTTCCTTTCCCGTGGTGACGGGAAGCTGGCCTCGTGGGGAAATGAGCCCTGTCCTTTTGCATATGGCATAACTGAGGTACCCAAATGGCTGGGGACCATTCCAAAATGAGTCCTGTAATCTCTCACCAGCAATATCATTTGGCTTTGACAGGCATGTGTTTTCTCATCTTTAAACTATTTTGAGGTCAGCCTGTGCCTGGCATGTTATGGAGACGACACATATGTCTGTCAACTCAAAGTTACTGGAAGCTGCAGCCAAGCATTAGGCGTTTTTTATCCATTTCACTATTGAAAGCAATTTGCTCTGAGGGAATTTTCCTCTTTTGGCTTCTAATATGTTGATGAATTATTGAAATTTCAATTACTTTTGGTTCCCAATTTAGCAGGTTGGAGATATCCAAGATATTTAATATGAAAAGCTTTCCAGTAGCTTTGAGAGAAGTGGGGGCATGTGCCTGTTTTCTGCCCTTGCCTCAAAAGGTTTTGGCACTGGCCCTGTCTCTGGGACTAAAGTGCTGAGTGTCCGTGGGACTCCCTTAGATCTGTGTGGCTCAAAGTGGGGTCCCCTGACTGGCAGCAACTGTATCTGCTGGGGACTTACAGATATGCATATTCATGGGCCTGACCCCACACACACTAAATCAGACTCTCTGGTGGTGGGACCCTGTAATCTGTGTTTTCACAGGCCCTCCAAGGGACTCTGTTATGTCTTGAAGTTTTGGAAAGCCCTGCCTCAGGTGTCCTGAGGCCAATTCTACCCACAGTCCGGAACCCATTTGTAGGGGCCCTTGGGTACTGTGGTTAGTTGGCCCTTTTAACATAGACATTGTATCATGATGATAAAACCGATCAGGGTAGCCGGAGAGACCCATTTCTACGAGCTCCCTTCACTTATTTTGAACACTTCTCACTTTGAAAGTCACCAAACCATAAACGTAGAGAAGTGGAATTTGGGCATTTAAATTCTACATGTAAAAGTATGTTTTAAAAGTAATCCAAAGGGCCCCATGTCCCTTTTTCTATACAGAAGGGCTGTTTAGGTATTCCTTCCCACTTTCCCAAGGACTGTCCGATTTTGAGGCCACTTGGGGGAAAGTCATTGGTGTCGTCCCCGATCCTGCACCTTGGTCTAACCTCCCTTCCAAAGCAGATATCCCTTTTAAACCATGCATGTTGAGTAACTTGCAGTTGTTCAAACACAGCATGCCATTGTAGTGCTGGAGTCTATTGTACAAGCTGGTTTTTTTTTGTCCTCATTCACTCATACACTACCAAAGCCAGCCCCCTACCCATCTGCTGTGACCCTGCTCACCTTTGAGACTCTGCTCTGGTACTGCTGCTTGTGTTATGCTTTCTCTATATGACTTCAGATGGAAACACATTCTTCTCCCTTTCTGCTTCCTGTAGCACTCTAGAATAGATGTTTATAGCACTCATGTACACAGGTGTTGAAACTGTTTGTCTTTCTCCTCCTGGGCTCCAGGTTCCATCAGAGTGGAGATTTAGTCTTGGGTCCTCTGTTGGCAGTGGTTGGCACAGTGACAGGCACATGGGGCAGAATGAATAAACATTCCTCAAAAATGGTCATCCCGCCTCTGCTAGAAGCATCCAGTGATTCAGATAATACGTTCACTTTGAACTTGTTAAGGGTGATCGTGGTCTAGTTAAGAATCTGTGACCCTTAGGTGGACTCACCCAATTTGGCTTCTCAGTGATGTTGATCCCTTAATGTAAATGAAAGCCCCACCGTCCACTCCTCTGGCTCTTTTCCTCTTTGCTCAGGAAACCACCGACTGTTGTTTAAAGTTGTTATTATTTCAGGTTCGAGAGCTTCAAACTCGACTACAGAGCGTGCAGGCCACAGGCCCCTCCAGTCCTGGCCGCCTCACTTCCGCCAACCGCCCAGTTAACCCCAGCACTGGGGAGCTGAGCACCAGCAGTAGCAGCAATGACATCCCCATCGCCAAGGTGAGCCCCCGTGGGCAGGCGGGTGGGAACACCTCCTGCTATCTGGAAGCACCAGCCTCCGCCAAGCACGGCTGCTGTGCCAGCCCACGATTAGCTTAGACCGCCCCAAGGAGCCTCCCCAGAGCCCTGCACATGCCTCCAACACGGGAGCTGCAGGGAGAGATAACCCGCTAATAGTTTTGAGTCTCTTAGCTGCATCCTGGATGCTGGCTCTCATTAATCAGACTGCTGGAGAATGTCACAGCTGACAAGTCGTTAGGGAATGTGAGATGTTTTGTCAAGCTCTACAAGTACTTGAGGGTGGCTGGAGAGTTCCTCTCAAGGACTAAGGTTCAGCCCAGTAGGGGGCGCTGAGTAGTGAACCAGTGATCTCCCCACTCACGAGATGGACAGAAGTAGCCCCGCCTGTTCTCTGTCACAGCCCCTAAGCTCGTCTGTGGAGTCTGCCACAGAAAAAACTGTTAAAATTATGCATGTCATCTTGCCTGGGAGGCCTGCTAGTCTCCATGATAAGGTTGGTTCTCAACTCTCAGGTTCAGTAAGTTAGCTTAAACCAGTGGTTCTCAGCCAGGGGCATTTTGTCCCCCAGGGGACTGCTAGCACGAATTACAACTTGGGCAGAAATGCTACAGCATCTTGTGGGTAGAGGCTGGGGATTCTGTTAAGCATCCTGCAGTGCACAGGATAGCACACCAACAAAGAATTATCTGGTCCAAGGTATCAATAGTGCTGAGTTTGGCAGGTGAACTCACTGCCCTCTCCCCTACATGAGACCTGACTCCCAGGGGTGTGAATCTCCCTGGCAACACAGGATATGACTTCCGAGATGAATCTGGACCCAGCATCATGGGATTGAGAAAGTCTTCTTGGCCAAAATAAAATTTCAGTGGCTGAGAGATTTCAAATGGAGTCGAGAGGTCACTCTGGTGGACATTCTTATATACACTACATAGATAACACCTTTTAGGTTTTAATGTGTTGGAATAGCTCGAAGTAAATACCTGAAACTACCAAACTCCAACTCAGTAGTCTGGACTGCTGAAGACGATTGTATAACCATGTAGATTACAAGGGGTGACTGTGATTGTGAAAATCTTGTGGACCGCACTCCCTTTATCCAGTATATGGATGGATGAGTACAAAAATGGGAACAAAAACTAAATGAAAAATAGGGTGGGATGGGGGGATGATTTGGGTGTTCTTTTTTACTTTTATTTTTATTCTTATTCTGATTCTTTCTGATGTAAGGAGGATGTTCAAAAATAGATGGGGTGATGAATGCACAACAATAAGATGGTACTGTGAACAGTTGATTATATACCATGGATGATTGTGTGGTATGTGAATATATCTCAATAAAACTGAATTTAATTAAAAATAAGTAGTGCTGAGGTTGAGAAACTGATGTTACAGAAATTAGACATGTGAGTCTTTTTGAGACATTGATCAGTTTAGTTGCCATGGTTAAACAGTAAGCCAATGTAAACATCATCTCAACTGTATATCTGGAGAATGACATGTTTTCTTTTGGTAATTTTTTGTTTTGTTTTTTAAGATTGCTGAGAGGGTGAAGCTCTCAAAGACAAGGTCTGAATCCTCATCATCTGATCGGCCAGTCCTGGGCTCAGAAATCAGTAGCATAGGGGTGAGTATTCATGAGAGGCAAAGCAAGAAAATCCCCAAAAGAGCTACACAGACTGTGATGAACTTCCAAAGTTCACCTCCAGTAAACCAGTTAATTATAATAAATCATACCTGATTTCCCTCCAAAGGATCAGTTTAAAATAGTGGTTTCCACAAGGTGGATTACTTCTTCAGCTTTAAGGGAGATTTTTTTCTCTCCTTGAAACTGTTCAGAAAAAAATGATTTAAGTCCAGTTAGTGGTGATGTGGATGAAAGTCTTAGAGTATCTGTTTTATATCACTCTGCTACTCCAGAGACCAAGTGAGTCATGAAGCTTGGAAAGTGTTTACCTTTTGCACATCCTTCTTGAAAAGGAATGTGTTCTCCAGTGAGGATGAATGCTGCCTTTGAAGTGTAGCCCAATATTATGAAAGACCAGAAACTTCTAGCTGAGTACTAGAATTTTCATTCGTGGAGCCTGTCAGCCCTTTGTGGCTTTAAGAGCTGATGGATGGTGAAACGGGAATAGTTCCAGTTCCCTAGGGAATATTTTTTAGGATTAAGAGAGCCAGCCATTTGATCCTCAAGTATAGGGAGATCCTAAAGAGCACTTTTAAGGCCCTAACTTAGAATTTTGCTCTGAGTAAATATTGTACACATTCACATTTCATTCAAGAGCCAAACTGTGGAAATAAAGCCATCAGCTGCTCTCGTTGCCTGCAGTGACCAGAGACAGTGGCCTGGGGTGGCACAGAGTGAAGGAAGAAGAGAAAGGAGAATCCAGGCTGTTCAACAACCACAATTTTGGAAGCATGGTCCCCTCTGTCCTTGCTGCCCAGTAGTACATGCTTAGGGGATGCAGCTGTATCTTGATCCCGTTTTATGTACTGTTTTCACAATAGTTAGCTTTGTACCACAGAATTAAATCATACAAATTGAGAAAGACGATCGGGATCACCATCTCCCAATGCCTGATTCCTGAGGAATGTTGGCTGTAAATCGCTTCGCCCTGTCACAGGGGAATTATCACTCCCTCGTGCAGGTATCCAGCAGCGTGGCGGAACACCTGGCCCACTCTC